>JABAKA010016075.1:22679-58372 GCA_018857285.1 Termitomyces sp. Mi166#008 | reverse complement strand
GGCGGACATTGTTAATTAGCTGTTACATAACTTGCTATTGAATAATCATACCTAGTCAATCCCGCAAAAGCATCCGCCATTGGCTGCCGGAGAAAACCGGCAAATCATGTGATACATCATATAGCTATTCAAAAACTTTCCAAGCCGTCTCGAGTTCCAGCTCATCATCTCGCGTTTTCTTTCCGTTGTATACTCTTTCTCCTAGAAAATGGGTTTCTCTGCTGGTCAGTGGCTCTCCTTCACTCGCCCAAAGCCAGCTAAACTTATTGCCAGGTGACGCTGCCAAGGGTGCTGGTCTCTTCAAGACCCGTTGCGCTCAGTGCCATACCGTCGGCGCTGGTGAGCCTCACAAGGTCGGCCCCAACCTTCACGGGTATGTCTTTCTTCAGCGTCTTCTTACAGTCCACCCTCACCTTCTCCTAGCATCTTTGGCCGCAAGTCCGGCCAGGCTGAGGGCTTCTCGTACACCGCTGCCAATGTTAACAAGGGTGTCCTCTGGGAGGAAGAGACCCTCTTCGAGTACCTCGAGAACCCCAAGAAGGTTTGTCATCACTTCCAATCTGTCTTTGTCTCCTGACATGGATCCCCAGTATATCCCTGGAACCAAGATGGCCTTTGCCGGCTTGAAGAAGGAGAAGGACAGGAACGACCTTGTTACCTACCTCAAGGAAGCTGTACGTCCTCGCTTCTCGTTTCATTCTTGTCGCTTACTCAATTGCTTTCTTAGTGTGCCTAAACGTCTTGCCTTGATGGACGAGCCAACAATTATTACGCTCTTACACTTTCTTTCTTCACGCACGACTCTGGATTTCGATACGTCATGCCTATAATATATTCCATCCTATAGACAAGGAACGTGAATTCCCCGATCACTATAATCACGCCGATACCTCTCCTCCCCACTCATCTGCAATTAGATACTATCCTTATTGTTTAACTCTAGATCTCATGTCTCTTGAGTTATCGGTGCAAACACGGTTGGGCATCAATCCAACAAATTTTGAGCCTGAGCAACACAAAAAGCTTGTCGACATTTTGGCTCATAGCCTATATTAATGAATCATACTTTTCGTACGGAGGCGTTCACACAATTTTCGTACAAGTGCAAAATGAATTATTAGATTGTCAACAACAGATATCTAGACAGCCTCGCGTTTCCGGGGGGTTGCCCGGAGGATGTCGTCGACACTGAAGAAACAGTCATCAGTCCACGCGTCTAGAACACTCTCAACGAGGACGTACCGAATAATCATTTCCGCCGCTTCGCTTGCGCTCAAAACTACCTGCCGCTTGAGCTTGTAGCTCTCAGTAACACCAAGCTTTCTCATAGAGCCGATCGTCCCCTCGTTCATGTCTAGCACTCTGTTAGAACAGTTGCACTTACAACACACAAAACGACGGCGTACCCAGACCGGCGTCCGATTGGCCCTCATAGTGCGCTGCCCGTAGCTTGGTGACAAGATCAGAAGAGTCAAAGCCGGCATTGTCAGCCAAGATTGTCGGTATTTGTCTGAGTGCACGTCCAAACGCCTCTGTTGCAATGGCCTTCTTCCCCTTGATTTTTCTAGCTTCCTCCTCTACGGCACAGCTCATCAACATCTCCGAGCAGCCACCACCGAGCACTGTCCGTGTCTCCTTCACAGTCTGCGATAACACCGAGAGGGCGTCGTGCAATGAGCGCTCAGCCTCGTCTACCATCTGTGTCGTTGACCCGCGGAGGACGACCGTGCATGCTTCACCGGCAGCAACGCCAGAGAATTTGATCAGCTTATGTGCTGTTGTGAGATGAAGCAGGTAGAGATTGATTTTCCTCCAGACACACCTTGTCCTCACCAATCATGATCTCCTCGATGAGCTCACAGTGCCCGAGGTTCACGAGATCAGGTCGATCAAAGGTACTGGCAATCTCGCCACCGGTTACGAGCGATAGACGTTCGACACCCTCGAAATCGGCATGCTCGATCGTTAAGATGCCCTTTTCAGCTAGCAGCGACTCGGGGTAGTTGTAGATTAGCTGTCTGTTCACGAAGCAGTTGATACCGTGAGCAGCAATCGCATCAACCTTGGCTTTCATTTTTTCCTGGAAAAAGGCATGTTATTGGGAATGTTTGATGATGAGGTGACACGAGACACACCCGCTCTGCTCGTTCAAGCTCTGCGAGTTTCCCTGTGCCGTCGACTTTGACGCGTGCTCCAAAGACCTTGATCTTGTCAGTGTCCATCGCTGGTGGGCTGTGTGAATTTTGTAAGCAATAGAAAAAAGGACGAGCTCCTACATGTATTAGCGATGAGAATCTTGGCATTTTCCATGCGTTTTGGTGAGTTGACGGCAATCGTTTTGTCGAGAATGAAGCCTGGAAAAGTTTGAACATTAGAATCAACGGACATTGAGCCAAGGTCACCTTCATCGAGATAGGAATCTGTGAGCTTTCCTCCGACTTTTTTAATTATTTGTATGTGCTCGAGATCTATCGAGCCCTGTCGAGATGTGTAAGTATCGAAGTGCTCAAAGGTATGTGGAACGACGCACCTTTAACCGAAGAACGGCATCGACCGCGAGGTTGGCAAAGTAGTCCTTGTCTTGTGAGAGAACCTTGGACGATAGAGTTGTCCTTGCGATATTGAACAGATCTTGTCGGAAAACAGTCGGATCTGAGCTATAGAAGGGTTGAGGAAATTTACTAAAAATATTCTGGTTTTGAACACACAAGTTATCAACCGCCGCGTCCTCCAAAGCCTTGAGCGCTGCCACACTCGCGATCCTGAAACCTTCTACGATCGTTTGAGGATGGATCTTTTGTCCAATCAACTTCTCGGCCTCCCTCAGCAGCTCTGCAGCCAGAACCGTGACTGATGTCGTTCCGTCACCGACTTCATCGTCCTGCACTTTCGAGATGTTGACGAGGATCTTGGCCGCAGCATTGTCGAGTTGTATCGCTTTCAGGATCGTCGCACCATCGTTTGTCACATTGATATCACCGGTTGACGCGGATTGAAGTATTTTGTTCATTCCCTTGGGACCGAGCGTTGATTTTACGAGGTCTCCGAGTGCTAGAGCACCGACGAACGAGGAGAGACGCGCGTTTTCTGCCTTTTCCTCCGTCGCCTGAGTTTAAAGCAGATCAGCCCGTAGAGAAAAAGTTAATTGGTAGTTGCTGACCTGCTCCCCAAAGATTTGCATGGACATTTTGTGATCAAGATTCTACAAGTTTTGAGGAAGGCGTAATAGCAAACGCAGTCAAAGGAAATGTTGCCTGGAGATCCTGGCAGGGTCAGCTGACTTCTTGATCACGTGTTTTCGTACTTAGTTTGCGCCCGCGTCGACTCCAACCTTTGTTCTCTCCCATTGTGGCAGACTCTGAGGTTGTGAGTGATGCTCTTTTTCTCCTTTTTGTCTGTACCTGATCTGTAGCACTTGTAGGCTGTTTTTGCTGCCACTTAGGTATGAGAATATAGTTATTCTCTCCCATTGTGGCAGACTCTGAGGTTGCTGTTTTTGCTGCCACTTAGTGCTCAGGTCCAGGTCGGCAGGTTATGGGCGTCCCTTTTTAGGGGTTTGCCACCATTTCTGATGCACTGGAGACAACTCACTGGTTCTTTCGTCGTTTTTCCTCCTAACGCTGTAATCGTCGCGGTCGATCAAATTCGTGTTTTACCTCCGAGTACGGTAACTCTACGCGCATATATTGTCCTCTCAGGTCTGCGCCATGTCGGATCCTTTCACAGTTCAACCCCAGAGCCAGCAAGGCGACGCGTCGACTCAAGGCACAGTGCCGTGGGCTGCTCAATCAGGTTCTTCCAGCCAATTCACTCTTTTTATTCATGATTTACCTCCTCATCATTTGCCGCCCTCTTTCTCTAATTCCTCTTCCACTTTGTTTTCGGGTGCATTCCACCACTGTTCCAAACTTTTCAATCAGTATAGACCTCATGTTTCTTCTCTTGCAAATTCTTTTCTTCCTCATTCTTATGATACGTCGACTTTGGCTTCATTGACTTCACATGCTTTTCCGCCTCATGTTCATGCTCCTTAACCAGTTCCTCTGAATCCACGTCCTTCCACCATAAATTCCTCTACCGCATGTATTTTGTTACTCCCCAGAAGCGCCATTATCCTCAGGTTCCGATTACGTCTCACACTCCTCCTTTGCCAGTTCTTTTTATGAATCAGTTTTCTCGTCCACCCTATGTATTTTTACAACCAAATCCACCTCTTGCTCCAACCCCAGCAGCTCCGCTTCCCCAACCCCAATACGTTCACAATCACGCTCCATTGCCGCCTCATTCTTTACAGCCTTACGCTGATCCGAACCCTTATGCTACCGGGAAATTTCAATACCCTTATTACCATGCTCCGGTTTACCCGGACTACGATTATCACAACATGAATCCCAGTTATATTCCTTACGCTTACAATTATCATCAACCACAGCCGCAGAATTCTGTCGTTCCACCTGCGCCTGTACATACTGTTGAAGTTTTTTCTCATTCCAAGCTTTCTCTGATTTCTACTATACCTTGCTTTAATTCTTCCGTGGATTGGGGCCTCTGAATTAATCCTGTGATGGCACTCATCAATCACCTCAGCCTGAATGAACATGTCTGCCCTCTTCCTCTGCCAGGTGCACCATATAATTTGAAGTGCAAGATCGCATTACCCCCTCCATACTCCACCAGGCTCCAGAGGAGGTTCGTGCGTATGAGATGTTTTGGAAGAATGACAACATCTGTTCGTACATCATCTCAGGGAAACTGTCTGCTGAGATATTCAACTTGCTTCCTCCCACTGGCGGTGGCCCGTTTTATTTTTCAATTAGGGCGGCTCGTCACCTGTTGGAATTCCTACAAAAGCGTTATAGCATGGGGAGTGCCGCCTCAGCTCAGAAGATCAAGAACTCTGTCTTTTTGCATCCTTGTCTGTTAACTGTAATTCCTGGCTATGGTACAGGTGTGGCGTATTGCTATCAATCAATTATCGGGTACTTCTTGGGATTTCACTCCATACAAACATATTTGAAAGCCCACACACCTGTGGGCACACTTGAGATCGGCTTGCGCAAATAAACTAGCACAGCATATATAGTCCAAGAGTCTAACTGAGTACAAGTTGTAGCAGTAGTATGAGGGTCAAGAGCTAGCTAATACAAAGTCCAATCTGTTTGAGAAGGAACATTGCTTACATAAGCCATGCTTACACCCCTTCCCTCTCTAAAACATTATAAGTATGTGAAATAAGTGTCAGTAAATATTTGCGTGTGGGTGCATCAAAAACCCCTTGGGGAAAAGCTACTGCAACTGACAATGAAGTAGGGCAATCAACTGTCTGAAACGTCTCTCCATTTTCAATCAGCCATCAATCCAATGCTTCGTTGTCTGCCAATTCATGGCCTGACAGCCACCAATCTTCCTTGGAGCCCCAACTCAGATATCTGACGAGATACTGCCAGCCATGGCCACAGTGTCTTGAGTTAACAATTTCTTCAACTAACCATTCAGGTGCATCGTTGTTCTCCACAGCTGGACCAGGTTCTATGAGTTCCTGGCCCAGAAACAATGACCCATCATTTTCAACAAACAGCAGTACTTCAGAGAAATGGAACCAACAACATTTATTGCTTGGTGCTGTTAGTATATCAAGCTTCAAGGTTGACACTTAGCCAAGTTGATATTGATGATGCAGAACAGTCCATTGTAATGTGGCATAAACTTTGCAGCACAGGTCTTTGAGCCCACCTTATACTCCTTCCTATGGTTTGTTGTTGAAAGCCTCACACAGTCACCAACCCTCAGCTCAAAGTTCTCACATTGACTTTTATTTGCCTAAGAAGCCTGTGAAATCTTTGCCTGAAGCAAGTTATCTTTCGCTTCTGCAATGTCAATCTCCAAACACTTTAGCATGTCCTATGCATCCTTGACTGCAGCTGGCACTGTCCTTCTTCCTGCGGATACTAATGGAGAAATCAGTTGAGGACTTTTGCTCATCTTAAGCTGAAACAGTGAGAAACCTGTTGATCTGTTCACAGTATTCATAATGCAAATCTCACATGGGGGATTGCTCTGACCCAGTCTCTCTGTTGTCGATCTACCCAGAATCTGAGGAACTGCATCACTGTTTTGTTAGTACATTCACTAGACCCATCTGTTTCAGGATGATACACAGTGGACATCTTAACCTTCACTCTTGTCAGTGTGTGCAATGCTATCCAGAATTCAGACATAAACAGTTTATTCTGATCACAGATAATTTCCAAAGGCAATCCATTCTTGCAAAACCACCAATCAAAAAACACAACTGCTATGTCAACCGCTGACATGTCTGTGTAACAGGGAGCAATTTGTATGTCTGACCTCATCTAGTCTGTCATTGTTATCAGGCAATTAAACCCATGATCCTTAGATAGCAAGCTCATAAAATTCATTGTGACTGAGTTCCCATGACTGTCTGGTATTGGCAGCAGATGTAACAGTCCAGAAGGCTTCTGCATACTTGCTTTGTTTCTCTGACATTCTCAATATGAAGGCACGTAAGCATTCTCAAGATCCTGCTGCATTCTTGGCCAATAGTAAGCCATTCATAGTGACACATAGGTCTTATCAAACCCAAAATGTCTTAGCACATCATGTGCAAGACAAAATAGCTTCTCCTGCACGTCTGCCACTTGGAGCACATACAACCTATCACCAATGAACCACAGTCCATCATAATATGATACCCCCTCCATTCCTGCAGCTGTGCCAGCCAGGAACACCATCCAAGAGTCAGTCTCATACCCGTTCTTAATCATTTGAAGCAAATCATTGTTTGTCATAACCTCCAGCATGGTGCTCACTGCTTCTCCTTCAGCATCATTAGGCCAGCTGGCTAGTTCATGGGCCACTGCCTATGGCTCCCATGACTTTGTCGCTAGAAGTGATAACCAATGAGTAGGCAACTCATTTTTAAAGAAATTATACGGTGCCGTTGCAGCTACTACTGCATCGTCGCAGTCGTCTGTTTTAGTTACTGATAGCTGTGATAGCACATCCGCCACCACATTATCCTTCCTTTTGATATATATTATCTTACAATTAAACTGGCTCATAAACTTCATTCACCATGCTTGGCAGTGGGACAGGTTCTGTTGGGTGGCAAAGTTTTCCAATGTTCTATGGTCTGTAAAAATAGTGAATGATGATCCTAACAAATCAATTCTCCATTTATGCAGCGCATGCACAATTGCGAGGAGTTTCTTCTCATGAACTGAATAGTTTAACTCTGCTCCTTCAAATGTCATTGAGTCAAATGCCACAGGTCACGCCATCTCTCATGACTCCCCAAATGACAGCATTGCTCTTGAGCACCTGTCGCTTACATTTGTCATCACAAAAATTTTCTTGCTTTTATCAGTGTAGTTAATAATCATCAAACATTTATGTTCGACAACCAGCGACTTAATCTTTTTAAGTGCCTTCTAGTGGGCATCAGTTCATTTGAAGAAATGACAATCGGCCTCCAACATTGTCAATGGGTGCAGCACATCAGTGAACATTGCCAAGTTAAGTAAAAATGTGCCAATAAAATGCACCAAACCTAGGAATGACTTAACATCCATCGCAGACTTTGGCCTAGGCCACTGCAGAATCTGATCAACCTTCTTGTTGTTGGCCTTCACACCATTTGCACTAATGTGGTGACCTAAAAAATCAATCTCACTACAAAACAGTCTTGTCTTTGCAGGATTGATGTATAAATGTGTGGCTTTTAGCGCATTCAGGACAAGACGTATGTTCCATTCATGTTTTTTAATAGAATTTGATTAGATAACTATGTTGATCAGGTAAATGTTGCAGATCCTGCCTATTAAGTTCTGTAATGCATGATTCACCTGCCTCTGATAAATAGCTGGAGCATTTTGCAGCCTCATGGGCATCACCAACCACTCAAACAATCTGAACAGTGTGGAAACTGCCATTAATGGAACATGGTCAGAGTGCATTCTCATTTAGAAAAATGAATTGGTTTTGTTGATCATTGCCCAAATCTTTTCTTTGATGCAATCACTCAAAATATCATTGATATGGGGCATTATTTGCATGTTGGGCACTGTTAACAAGTTCAATTGCCAGTAATCATTTACCCATCTGAATAATATCCTCAGGTCCACTTTTAGGATGATGAAGGCCAGAAATGCATGAGATGATGAAGAAGGTCAAATCTGACCCATATTTAGATGCTGCTGAATCAATGTCTGAAATGCATCACGGTACTTTCATAGGCACTGGTATGAACATGAAGATATTTTTTTATAAGCCTCTGCCAATTTTGCCTTCAGGTGTATTTCAGCATAAACATCTGTAGATAACAGGTCAGCATGAGGGATAGGTTCAAAAATATCCTTGTATTTCTTCTTAAGCTTTGCATCATATTTCAACAGGTTTTTCTCTGCTGCAAGTGACACAATTCTTTGCTACACAGTGGCCACCATGTTGACAGATGCTATGTCTTCAAATAAATGTTTCTATATCATCCTTTCATAACGTTGAGCACAAACAAATTTTAACTCTTTGAGCATTGCTTTATAGTCAGCCCTGACTTAATGCATGAATTCTTTCAAATGCACATGAGGTGGAGTAGGAGGTGCATGAAGGATCAGGTTCAAGAGGTCATATCCAGCTTCTTTAGCTATACATAGATCAAGTTCACAATCTACAACAATCTTATTCTTTTTAAGCCATAGCAAGCTCAAAATCACAAGTGCACACAATCCTTCTGCAACAAGCATGATAACAGTCCATAAAGTCCATTGTCTATCAAGGGGACACACTGCAAGTTGAACGTAACGAGAGAGCAAGATAATAGTTCTATGTTGTTTCAATTTTGCAAGTGCTATAGAGACATGTTTGAGATTTTTTAATTCAAAAGTTTGGAGCCCAAGCTTATCAACTAATTTTGCAGAAATAAATGTCAGATGAGCCTCTGTGTCAATGAGAGCCTCAATTGGCACAACTTCGTTGACCACTGGTCCATCCACTGTACACTGAAACTTGAAATGATGAGCACAATATTCACTTACGTTTGCAGAGTCATAATTCACTTTGTCCTTTCCATGTTGAAGCAAGTCCCTCATGAACATGGCAGCTACTGTATCCTTGTCAGATTCCTAGGTCATCGCAGCAACAAGTTTTGCCTTTGAGTTGGCAAACGACATTGATCTAGATACATTTGTGGTGGATGACGTTGATTCAAATGTGTTCATGAGCAATGGTTTGGGTAGTTTCCAGCCCTGGAGGACCTTCGGCATCTTGAGTAATGGTTCTTCTTCATTATAGTTACTTGAAAAATAGTCAGCCTTGAGGTTATAACAATTGAAGCAACTTTTTGTTGTCTTCAAATACTTATGTTCTAAGTCAGTCAGCTTTGGTGTGCGTTTTGATCTGCTTGTAGGTTTGAATGTTGTCGCATTGCCTAAGGAGCTTTCCTTGGTCTTCTTAGCCATTAGTGCATTTTTTCCATGGAACAATGTCAGTGCTTAATGCTTTCAAATAGAATCATCAATTTTCTCATGAATACATTTCAACTTCCGCTGTTGCTTTTAGTCACAAACATCTAGAGCATCAATAAACTTTTTCAGATTCTCTTTTTTGTAAACCCCTTCTTCATTTGCATGACAATCAAGATCATTGTCAATACCTGCCTCTAATTAGTTGCAGATGCATTTATCATTGAGAAACTCAGAGTGATTCTTTAATGTCAGGTTGCAAGAGCACAGATCCTGGTAGAAATTCCATAACAATTTGTTGCCTTGCTTCAGGTTCAAAATGTTCTTCTGAATGCATTGTTGCCATCCTTTATGCAAGTAATATTTACCGATATCAGTGATGAAGTCATTGAACAAAAGCTTACTAAGCTTTCCCAAGTTGCTGTCAACATAGTCGGTGATGCAAGGATTGTGGAAGCACATGCAAACGGTCTCCACTTGTTTGCTAGCTGGCACCTTAGCCTGAAAATATCCTTAACAGACTCTAGCAAATTTGAATAGGGTTTTTGGCTGTAGTGTTTCCATCTTGAGAGTTGAAAGTTTGATCCTAGATGGAATTTCCAAAACAGCATCGCTCACTTTAGACATAACAACCGAGTTTGCAGTCAGGAGAATAGAAGGTGAAGAAGAAAAGTTTGATGAAGAATCTGAGTCCAAGAAGCTAGAGCTAGATAAGTCTGAGTCTGACTTGCGTGACAAGTTGGTTGTTGTTGGTGGAAGTGAGGCCAGAGGCAAGAGAACCTCAAGCATCTCAACATCTGTAACATTCACTTGCTGGTTTTGTTTACTCACACTGCGAGTGCATGGTAAAAAGTGGGATGTTTGTTTCAGCAGGTTGGTTGCTTTGGGATGCTGTGACACATGCACATCAGTTTCCTCCATAACATGAATATGTGTGGGTGTAGTTATTTAAAAACAGTTGAAAAACAGTTGGCTCCTTCTATAGAAGCAAAATTTCTTACTCCACAATGAGACATGGAGTCAAAAATCAATTGGACATTGTTGTTAATCACTCATCTTTTGTACATGGCATGCACACTATCAGGGAAGACTAAGTATTCTTTTTTTTCCACTATGTATACTGTCCCTGAACAGTATCAGCCAATTTATGCACTTTTGAACACTACAGGCATTGTCAATGCTGCCCAAAAAGAACATATGTACTGTACTATGTGCAAAAAAGATGCTGTATAAAGTTTATCAGGGAACTGGTCTCTGAACCATTCAACTCTAGCTCGGCTTAGCTCTGAATTTTCAGCATTGCCTTTTTAGGCAACTCTAGCTGTTTCCTAGGCTGCTTAGCCCTATCCTGACACCTTCCATCAATGTTTTCTCCACTATTTAGGTTAGCTGGCCTCATGGCCACTCTATATCACTAGCACAGCCTTTGCCAAGCCTTGGTTGGTAAGTCTAGCTTATGTCAGCACTCTTGGCATTGGCATGCTCAGTAAGCCTAGTACATCAGCTGATCATTGACAATTACACATTACTAATACATACCAGCCCATTTAGCCAATAGCTCATAGTCAGCAGCTCCTACTTAGCATATAAAGATTAGTTATAGCATTAGCCGATGTAGTATATAGGATGGACTGAGGCATGGTACATCCTCAGTTCTGTCAATAGCAGTGTCTCTGGGTCTACACATCAACACAACTGTGAGTGCCTTCAATGATGGCCTCAGCTCCTGCTCACTCTCGTTTCTAGACTTCTTGCTTGCTGCCTGTCTTGAGCCTGTTAGTGCCCTGGTGCCTGGTTTGCCTGCTGCTTGCTGCCTCCTAGAGAAGGGGGCCAGATGGTGGGTGGTGGCTATAGTTCTCATGGATAGCTGATCCCCTTACAAATTGACAGGACTCCTATGCAACTCCCTTTTCTAGTTGATTATACCAACTCTACCTTCTATGCCCTCTGACCAGAGGGTTGACCCCACCTTACCTCCCTGATGGCTTACCCTACACACTTGTTTCACATATTCCTCTGGCTGATGACTTGCTCCTCGCCTGTATCTGCCGCTTGCGTGCTCTTGGCCACTTGCCTCTCATGCTCGCTTGTTGTTTGTCTGATCCAGGACTGAATCTCTTGATGATGGCCCCTTCTCTAGGCAAGAACTATATCTCACTCTTGCTATTGATTCTCAGCACACCCACTGACTTGTTGCTAACTGCTCTGGTCTCTTGCTTGCTCACCTGCCTCTTGCCTAACCTGCTTATTGCTTGCTGCTTGCTTGCCACTGAGCCGGCCTCTGGCTTTAGTCAGGAAGTCATCAGTTAAACCCCTTACTGCAGCCACCTCTCAGCTTGACATGTACTGTACTGCATTCTACAACTATGATATCACATTAAAATATGATCTTCATGCTTGTTCATGTAATGCTCACTCTACCCATTCACTTGCACTGTTCATCAGGGCAATGGACCTTGAGGAGAAGGTGATGTCAGAGGACTAGTCTCTGAACTGTCCATCTCTAGCTTGGCTTAGCTTTAGATCTTCAGCATTGCCTTTTTAGGCAATTCTAGCTGTTTTCTAGGCTGCCTGGCCCTATCCTGACACCTCCCATCAACGTCTTCTCCACCATTTGGATCAGCTGGCCTCACAGCCACTCTACATTACTAGCACAGCCTCTGCCAAGCCCTGATTAGTAAGTCTAGCTCATGTCAGCACTCTTAGCATTGGCATGCTCGGTAAGCCTAGTACATCAGCTGATTGTTGACAATTACACATCACTAATATATACCAGCCCACTTAGCCAATAGCTCATAGTCAGTGGCTTCCACTTAGTATATAGGGATTAGTCATAGCATTAGCCAATGTAGTATATAGGATGGACTGAGGCATGGTACATCTCCAGTTCTGTCAATAGCAGTGTCTCTGGGTCTATACATTAACATGACTGTGAGTGCCTTCAGTGATGGCCTCAGCTCCTGCTCGCTCTCGCTTCTATGCCTCTCACTTGCTGTCTGCCTCGAGCCTGCCAGTGCTCTGGTGCCTGGTTCACCTGCCACTTGCCGCCTCCTGGAGAAGGGGGCCAGGTGGTGGGTGGTGGCTATGGTTCCCATGAATGGCTGATTCCTTTACAAAGTTTTAAAAAAAAGTGAAAGCTCACACACCTGTGAGTACACTTAAAATTGGCTTGCATGAATAAACTAGCACAGCATATATAGTTTAAAAGTCTAACTGAGTACAAGTTATAGCAGTAGTACGAAGTCAAGAGCTAGCTAATACAAAGTCTGATTTGTTCGAGAAGGAACATTGCTTATGTAAGCCATGCTTACAATATTTAAAAGTTCATGAATAGCATTCCTGAACATTATATTTTCAATGTACTTCATGAAAAGGCTTGTCGTTCATAAAACAACAATTCAAATAGTACTTTCAACTTCTACATACTTGTAGATACCATTTTTAAAACAGATCTTGATTTTAAACATTGCCAAGTCTCATCTCAACATACCAAGGATAACAACTTCTATTTCTTGTTGATCTTAAATATGTCAACTCAATTAAATATAGCTACACCTCAAACACAGATGCACTGTGTCAGGTTTCAGCTAGAGAAACACTAAGAGATACATTGCACTGACTTAAAGCTAATATTGCTGTATTAAATACTGTCATGGAATTTATCCATACACCACACTCTTTTGCTACCAATAAAGTTGCAACTCCTATAATGCCAATGATTGTTGAGGAGAAAAATGATATCACTTACTTTGCTTATGATTTACTGTTATTTAAGTGTCAAATTGCCTCCTTACTTTGCCTTTGTAAGCTCTGTAGATTTGGTTGTGCTTGCATCACTCACTTTTAAGTTCAATTTTATTCTTGACTTTGAGTGCATGATTTATATTATCAAGAACAAGAAGTTTTTTTGGACTTATTATCTGGATCTCACAGTTCCTGTTAGTACTGCAAATTGTAAGACTCTTAAAACTCTTGTCTGTGGTAAAGTTAAGTTTTGGTCTTATGTTAATGGTCAGAATGTTATGCTCATTCTTCAGGACTGTTTACATACTCTTGATATGCTTATTAATCTACTCTCAATGGGCTCAATGACAGACAATGATATGAAGTTATTGTTTAAGCAAGATGTGACATTTATTTTCTACCAAGAAACAATTTGCATTCTGTAAGTGGCTTCATCAAAGCCACTGTTTACAATCAATTATCTCTCCTTTTTTGCAACTTCATCCTTTCTTGTGCTGATGTTTTTTTTTGCCATATCAACTCTACAATTAGTGTTTTTTTATTGTCATTGCCATACCACCACATCTTTGGCACTGTTGCATGGATTATACTGCATAGGATATGACTTGAATGGTTTTAACAAAGAACTACGTTTCTGGAGTTGACTATGAGAGCACTTTTAAGGACTGTCAATGCATACTTGCATCATTGAGAAGCAACTTGCTTGTTCTTATGACAACTTTGAATGTTAAGCATTGAGTATGAATTCAAAAATAGAAAAGACTCTGTATATTTTGAAAGAATATTTTTTCTAAGTGAAATACAATAAAAGCATTAATAAGTTTATTTGTCTGCAAAATAATTATCTGAATAATAAGGCAATTTATATTAAACAATTAAGATGAGCTTTGCCAAAGAAGATTAAAATTAATAGCATAAGAAACAACTATAAAGATTGATAATTAATTATATCAGAGCTGGTGCATATTAAAAGTTATTATGAAAGTGATGAACTATATGCTACAGTGAAAAAAATATAAATTATTATTCATGGAGCACTCATTAGTATCATATTGTTGCTTTGCAATCTCACTTCATGCAGTCTTAATATCATCAAGCTGCCATAAAGAATTTTGAATCACATTCTTTATTATTTTTGTGAACCATTAATAATGCCTGATCACTACTACATTTTGTATGAAGGAGCTTGAGTCAGCAAATTAGTCATGCTCATTACAAATTTGAAACTTAATATGATCAAAGGCTATCAAAATGTCCTTCAAACTACTAGTCAATAATGGCAAATGACCTTGATCTCACTTATATCATGAATAGGAGTCAATGAGATTTTTCTTGGATGCAAGTCAAGAAGATAAATCAATTTTGCTCATTGACTGTGATAGTATCAAGATCAAAATTGAACAATTAAAAAATATTTATTATAGCTAAACTTTTGTTTTAAGTAACATTAACTGATGACTCATGACCTCAAAATCCTTAAACAAATAGCTATTATTAAGGTGTCTGAACATTGGATGCACAAGTTCAAGGTTCAAATTTTGAATTTGAAAAAGATCAGTGTCAATTATGATTAATATTGACTGCAGTCTGCTAATTTGCTTTGTTGAGAAGAACTAAAAAGAGAGCTTAGTCTGAAAAGAATTTGTGAGAGAAAAAAAAATTAGCATCTGCTAAAGGAGTGAATATTAGAGAGTTTTAATGAACAAAAGTAGAAGAATGCGAGTGTAACTGGTGAAGTCATGTGTGAGGGTGGTGGAATATTGTTTATCATTGCAAGAGCTGAAGATCCAGATAAAGAAGCTACTTTCCACAGTCTTGATGCAGTAGTGCAGATGCAACTGAAGGTATAAGATTCTTTATCCTGTTGAAGGAAATACTTAGGCTTGAGCTCCATATTAGTGCTTTGTTTTAAATTGAGCATTTATAAGTTATCAAATAAATTAGGAATTAGTATCATGACTTGCTTATATTTACATCATCTTATGCCTTTGCAAAAAGTCTGCTGATGTAAGTTCTGTAACTGCTACAGAGCCAACAATGGCACAGGTCACAAATTATTTTTTTAAATTTGAGATCAACATCAAGAGGATAATGCATTGAAAAATGATCACTTTGATAACCTGATTCAACAATTTGCAAGAACACATCTTTGATAAAATAAAATTTAATAGTTTTTAAAATTAGCTTAGACTCATGCCATTTAATTTTAAGAGGCTAAATATTATCATTGTTTCTATCAAAAATCAAGCTTATTCAATACAATTACAATTGTTAACTCTTTTTACACTTAGTCAGCAAGTACAAGTCAACTTGAAGAAAATTAAGAATTAGTATAAATAAGGTCTCATTTAAAATATAAAGGAACTTTCTTTGAATGCAAAGTAGGCAAATCAATATAAATTTCAAGCCAAGCAAAACAGTTATTAGTGAAAACACTATTTTTAACACTTACATAAAGCTAATAAGTGAAGAAAGAAGATAATTAAACTATGAATAAAAAATTTAATGAGTCTTTATCATATTTTATTATAATAGAAAAGCAAACTTTAAAATAGTTTCAAAGCTGAATTTAGTTTAAACTTATTGAAATTTTAACTGACAGAATAATTTTGTCCTGACTAACTACATTAAAAGCTAAGCTTAATTATTTTGTCTTGGCTAGCTATATTAGAATAAATTAAATACAAAAAAAGTATAATATCTATTATATTAAATTATTTACTTTGCATCTGCTATTTTTATCAAAGAAACTTTAATGTTGATATGAACAAAATGGAGGTGCTAGTAGTGGCATAAAGGAAGAAGAACAAAAAAGAAAAATAGTATGAAAGATGTCTAATCATGAAGGTTAAAAAAAAAAAGTTGATTAATGTTGACATAGTTCTTGCTTTTGAAGAAGTTGACTGATGTTGATGTAGTTTTTGCTTTTATTTTTTGATGCTGATGAAGGTCCTGTTGTTGATCACACCATCCATGGACATTTTTTTGTATTAACTAAAATTCTTTCTTGTAAAGTTCCATATAAAAGATTCAGAATACTTGCTAATTTAATCTCAAAAAAATAAATCTACTGATAACTTCAGTCTGCAAACTGTTAAAGATGGTTGTTTAATAGCTTGATAATAAGTACATAGTCAATCTCTTGTCAATTTCTCGGTTGTTGTCCTTTTAAAGAAAGAATACTCTAGTTGCAGTTATGCATTTTAAAGCTCTAAACCTTGATGCTAGTTTATGATGTTCCTCACTTTTAGCTTCTATTTAAAACTCTCATTAAGCCAAGTGCAAGCATATATTCTTAATCATTTAATTAGCTAATTTAAGTATGTATTGCTTTAATAGATTTTGTATTTTTACATTTTTTTAGACACAATTTGATCTAATTATATCTATGCTATTGGGAGATTGCTTATTTAATTTGTTTCAGTATATTAAAAGGCATAATTTAAGAAGGTTTAATTTTAGAACTCTCAAGCTTCAAAAGCTTTTATTAGTATTGCTTTCTAGTAATCTATGTTCATCAACATCCTTCAGCTGGCTATCAGCTTAATCTAGTCATTTTTTAAAATAAAATAGTAATATAGTAAAATGTTTGAAAACTAATAAATACTTTTATATTTTTTTAAAATCAAGGATAAAGGCTCTTAGCTATATTAATTGATATTCATCTTTTTTTGTCTTTAATGATATACAAGTAGAACTCATATGTCTAAATAATATTCTTGTACAAGTCTGCAGTAGAACTCATATGTCTAAATAATATTCTTGTGCAAGTCTGTAGAAGCAATATATTAGCACATAAAGAGAGCTTCCATAAGTTATACAATTCAAAGCATGATGGTAACAAATTAAATGATTGAATAAGAAAAAATCTTTAAGTTAATTTTTCCAGTACTGTTAATAACTTCTTCTTTATAGTAATTGATGGTTATTACCACAACTTCTGAATGCTTTAATTTTTCAAGGCTGAAAATATCTCTTTTTACTAAAAAATAACTGGCTTTTAATGCTACACTATTCATCAATTTTTTAAAAGTTGTTTATTGCATTTGAAACATTTTAAGACAAATAAAAGTGATGTAGATAGTAGTGGCTGAGCAAGTAATTGAGTTAAATGATGTTTGGCACAATTTGAATGTGGTGTAGAGAGTGGAGCAGCTGCTAGCTGTATGAGAGCTGATGAAGGTGTTATATGTTAGAAAGATCACAAGATGCATCAATATAACTAATGTACTGCTGCTGTCATAAAGAAAAAACTGAATTAAAATGAAAAAACTATATAAGCAAAGATAGAAAAAATATACAAAACATCCTCAATTGTTGTTACACTAACTGAAGTGTGTATCCATTTTACCTACACTTAAGTATAGCTACTAATCTATGTGTAAATACCATAAAAGGCAATGTAAATTTAAAATGTAAAAAGACTTAACAGAAGTAATGTTAGCATTAGTTGCTGACTTACTATATAATGGCAACTTAGAACATGAGCTTTTAAAACCAAGCATGAAAGTAATTTCCTCCTATATTTTGTTATTATTTTTCTACTTTAAATACAATTTATATACTAGTAAAGTAAAAAATTTATATAAGCTTTTCACTTTATTTATCATTTTAAATATATATAATAATTTCTACTATTAATAATAATATAAGAGCATTGTTGCTGCTCAAGTAAAGCTTATAAAAGTCATATAGTAAGTTTTTAAACAGTTTTTTTCTGTACTATTTCTTTTTTAAAAAAAAGAATGTATTAAGTGACTTGTATGCAAAATAAAATATATGATTACTTGATACTGATTGATTGATTTTTAGTCTTTGCAAGTTATATGTCATTATGTAATAAATCACATGATCTGTTGCATTGTAAAAAACAAAAAAAAATTTAAAATTTAAAGCTATATATAATTAAAACTTTTTGAAGCTTATTATTCTACTTTTTTTTTTTTGAATTTTGACTGTTTTCAGTCAACAATCAAGTCTTTAAAATTCTTGATCTTCTGATCTGCATATATGGCAACATTTTTTTTATAAATCAGTGGCAAACTTCAATTTGAAAAATTATTGTCTATATGAGCACTCATATTTGTGACTTTTGTCTTCAGAATTTTTTTTTGCTAAATGCTCATTCTTTTTTATTCTTTTAACTTTATCTCAATTAATTAAAGTATGCTCAATCTCCTTTTTAATTATTATACTTCTAGCTGACTTTTTTATCATTTTTAGATGTTTACCAAATCATCTTCCTTCTCAAGGTTTTTGCTAATAACTAGTCTTAAAATATGAATTAGCTGCTTAAAATTGTATTATTGCAGTCAATAACATTTTTCATAAAATGCAGAGATTGATAATAATTGCACCATTTTATAAAATAGTGTTTGAACTTTTGAAGGAGTTGCTAGACAATTAGCATGTGTTGAGCATGAATTCTGTAGAGTGGAGGTGCAAAGCTGGTGTGCATTAAGCATGTGTTAATTTATGCTTAAACAAGCAAGAAACATGGTGTGCTGACTTTAGAAAGATGGTGGTAAATTTCATTTTCTTTGTTTTTTTTTCATAGCTTTATTTTTTAAATGTGTGTCTTCTGTTCTTTATTTGGCAGCTAAAAAGCCATCTAGTCTTTTTATGCACATAAATTTTTTTCTTGTCTTCTTCATCGCTTATTTTTATTTTTATTCTAGCTTTATTCTGAACTATCCCTTCAAAAACAAAAAAAAGTTCATTCTGCAATTGTTGCTTTTAATTCTGGTTTAATTTTTTTTGTTTTCTAACACTATGCTGATTTTTTAGGAGCAGCCTCTTTAATGTGCAATAAAAACAAGAAAAAAGTGAAAATGACAGAGAAAAATAATGACAATCAGAACAAGGTGACATAAAAATTGCAGGAGAAGCTAGAGAATTTGTAGTTCTTACTACAATAATTTTTTTTACTATTTTTTTGTATTAGATGCTTATTTATTTTCAGTTTAACAACAAACAGTTGATGAGTTTATTACTGCTACCAATAAAATATTATTAAGCAAACATAAGCTTGCCTCAAAGTATAGAGATTTTGGATTTTAAAAAAAATGAGTTAACATTGGTGACATCAGCTAGCATTTATATTGAAAAAAAATAATTGTTTTTATTTTTTTTTCAGCACTTTCTAACTTCATTTTAATGTGATTGATATGTTACTGGCAATTTAGCTGAGGAATGCTGATACTGTTTAATCTAAAACATCTTATAAGCTGCTTTATATACTACATCTTTGAGTATTTATAACTAATTAACGACACATCAGCCTGAGGTATATAAAAGAGAATGACTAACAATAATTAAAGATGAGAAATAGTTCAATTGATGACTCATAGAAAACAACTGAAGCAAAAAAGAATAAGAAAATACTAAGCAGTTCAGATGATAGTTAAAAGAAGATCAATCATATCAAATTAAGCTAAGTTAAATTAAACATGTTTTTATAAGGAATTGTTTTCTTACATTACTCTTTTTCTTTAAGGTTCATTGCCTTAATAAACAGTATTAATGACTCTTATTAAGATAAAAGCATCGAGCTGAAAAATTGCACTGTACTAAGTTGTTCTGAAAATAATGACTGAAAGCATAAAAGATAATAAGGATATCTGACATGTCAGGTGTTGGTATAAAGGCCATTGGTGAGCTAATGTTCATTGAAGAATTAGAGACCAACAAAAGCATGGTCAGTATAAATGTTTTAGTTGTCATTGAACTGCTTGTTAAAAAAAGTGTTGACACAGCTTGAGTAGAAAGAGTAGTAACAGTTAATTTTAATGAGGTAGAAGGAAAAAATAAGAACTATTGGATAGAAAGTCAAAAGGTAAACAATATAAAATTTAAATCTGAGAAAGATAAAGCTAAGGAAGCAATTCCTAATGCAGCATTACTAGTCTTCTACTTTTGTAGTGCATGCACACATTATTTAACAATGCACTTTTTAATAATCATAAAGGCCTCACTAATTTGCTGATTGATGCCTTTAATAATGATGAACCAGCATTCTTCTTCATCACTTGAACCAACTGTAAAGGCAGTCAAGCAAGAATCAAACAGGTCATAAACTTTTTGGAGTCACCTCTGATATTCAACCATATACAATACTAAAGAGTTGAGAACAGAATCTTCAGTGCTGGTGGATTTAACCATTAATAAGGAGAAGATTCTGAGTGAGAAGGATAGCCAAGAGTTGGCTTAAGTGTAGATTATATTACATGTTGTAAGGATAGTAGGAGTTTTTGATGAAGAAGAGGTGGCAGATGCTAGGGCTGAAGCATTACTATGCTTAGAAGTGGTTTAAGCAGCAGCAGCAGTGATCACTTTACTATGGCTTGATGGTTGAGAGATGTGCTAACAGTTCAGTGATTATCAGTTTCATTTGAGAAATACAAGATTAATAGAGCACCTGCAGCCAGTATTATTGAAGGTCTATTACTGTTAAGAATAAGTAAGGTGCCAGAGACATAACCAAAGAAGCAAGACAAAGAAGCAGCTGTAGAAGTACTCAAAATAATAAAGGAAAACCAAGAGTTGGTAAACATAGTAGAGAGTAAGGTAGATGCTGAGGGCTAAATAAGCAGACAGCATAAAAGGCTGAATAACTTATAAGAAAATGGCTAAATTATATACTCAACCAGAAAGTAAGCTAGACAATGCTCAAGCAAATGACAAGTGAGCAAGCAAAAGCCACAAAAGCAGGCTAGAGATGAGCAAAGAATAAGCTAAAACAAAAATGAGTAGTAACAAGAGAGCACATCACTGGTAGCTTCATAAATCAGTTCAATGAAAAGGCTTAGTAAACACTGCTATTGTTCAACTTGAAGATGTTCAATCTTATAGGTTATTTTATATACTACATCTTTGAGTACCTAGTACCTATGACTAACACTACATAACACATTGGCCTGAAGTATGTAAAGGAAAAAGACTAACAATAATCAAAGATAAGTAATAGTTCAATTGATGATTTATAAAAAATGATTAATACTGATAAAAAAAATAAGAAAATGCTAAGCAGTTCAAATAATATTTAAAAAAAGACTGATTATACTGAACTAAGCTGAGCTAAATTGAACATGTTCTTATAAAGAACTGTTTTTTTATAGCACACTTGTTATATCTAAAAATCCTGATGTAGTTAATGTTATATTATTTAATGAAGTAAGCAGCAGCCTTAATGATTAGTGTGCCATTATTTATAATAATTTTACATAATGTTCTTCATTAGTAGATGACATCCTTAAAAAGCCACTTAATAATTGCTTTTGTATTTTTGTAATGAAGCATTCTAAATTCAGGCTAATGACTTAAGAGAGTATTTTTCTTAAATAATGTTATATACTTGTAGCATTTAAACAGTGGCATAAACACTGTATCAATGTAGATTTTGCTGAAAAGTGGTGCAAAAATGGCAACAGTGAGTGAAATGAGTATTTTTATCATTTAATAAATTTGACATAGATAGCATTGATAGCATGCTCAATCATCTAGATGTGTTTTAAAGAGAAATCTACATGAGCTTTTTTTTTAAGACATAAACAACTTATAAAAGAGTATACATAGGTTGTAGACTACTTATAAAAAATTTATGACTATTGTAAAGCACAAAAAATGTAAAGGCAGGTTCTAGCAGGTTTTTAAAGATTTAACTAGTAAGTGACATATGGATTGCTTTAGCTTAAACAAGCTACTTGGTTTGTAAAAAGGCTACTTGAGAAGATTGCTGGATAAGGAGAGTAGTTGAAATCAGAATTTTTTAGCAAAAGTACCAATGCCTGAAAAAATCTTTAAGGTGTTATTTCACTTTTTTTGAAGTCAGTTTTGACAATGCTTCTTGCTGACAGTTATTGCTGATAAGCTTAGCAACTCACTTAGTAGCAGAGATGAAGATGCTTTGTAGATGAGAAATATTTACCTTGTTAACAAGCTTGCTAACTGACCTGACATTATTAAATCATAGGTCAGTGAACTTGGATAAAAAGAGGTTTTTAACGGAGTTGGCTGTCATAAAGTAGAGACAGCAGCAGAGTTTTTAAAATATAAAGGAGAAGTGGATGTAGATGATGGCAGAAGGCTAATCAGCTACTACAGTTCTTTTTTTTCTTAGGCTAAACCATGCCTTAAAAAACATAGCACTTTGCATGTCTACACTTAGCATAGAAATAAACTATGCTTAACAGATGTGTAAAAATGCTACAAAGACAATGTAGATGCTTAGTAACAGTTGCCTAGTATATAGATGCCTTTGAAGGCAATGTAGACTTAAAAACATGAAGAGACTTGGTACCAATGGCATTAAAGTTAGCTGCTGACTTACTGCATGAGAGCAGCTTAGAATGTGAGCTTTTAAGACTGAAAATGAGAGTAATTTTCTTTTGTAGTTCATTATTATTCCTACTTTTTTAATACAGCTTATATACTAGTAAGGTGAAAAAATTAATAAGCTTTTCACTTCATTTACTATCTTAAATATGTACTAATTCACTACTGTTATAATGACATAAAAACATCATTGCTGTTTAAGTGAAGCCTATGAGATTATAATACAGTTTTTTTTATACTACTTTTTTTTTTTAAGAATGTACTGAATTATGATTATTTAATGTGATTAATGAATTTTGGTTTTGGCAAGTCATAGTCATCATATGACAAATCATGTGATCTGTCACATCACAAAAAACAAGAAAAATTTATAATTTATTATTATATGCAATTAAAACTTTTTGAGGCTTATTATTCTACTCTCTTTTTAAATTTTGACTGTTCTCAGTCAATTGATCAAGCTTTTGAAGTTCTTGATCTTTTGATCTTTATATGTGGCACTATTCTTTTTGTAAATCAGTAGTAAACTTCAATCTTAAAAATTATTGCTGATATAGACATCCAAGTTTATGGCCTTTGATTTTAGCATTTTCTCTTGCTAAATGCTTGCTGTCTCTTATTATTTTGATTGATTAAAGTATGCTCAATCTTCCTTCACTTGATCATTATGCTTTTAGCTGACTTTTTTTGTTACTTCAAATGTTTACTAAGATTTCCCTTCTCAAGATTTTTGCTGATGCCAGCCAGCCTCTTAAAGCATGAATGTGCTGTCTAAGATTTTTACAAGGCTCAGTCAAAGATTGGCATCACTTGCACCACTTTATAAAACAGTGTTTAGACTTCTAAAAAGATTATTAGATGACTGATGTGTTTTAAGCTTAGATTCTATGGAGTAGAGGCAAAAAGCTGAAGTTTGCTAAGCATGCATTAATCGATAGAGTCTGAACAAACAGACAACGTAGTGTGCTGATTTTAAAAAAACAGTAGTGAGTTTGTTTGTCTTAGTCTTTGATGCCAGCTCTTGTGCTGATTTTAAAAAGACAGTAGTGAGTTTGTTTTTCTTAGTCTTTGATGCCAGCTCTTGTCGATGGTTAGCAAGTGTTTTGGAAGCATTTAATAAGTACTATCGAGCAAATAAAGCTAATGCATTTTTAAAAAATAGCAATTGAATTAAAGCTGATTGTGTCTACTATAGTGTCAAAAGCTTTTATAGCCTCTGCACTAACATTATAAAAAAAATAGCATGCTAATTATCAATTAGATGACAGAAGTTTTTGCAGGAAAAATCGTTGGTGTTGCTACATACTAGTTTATTTTTTTTTGTTAACTGTTTTCTAGTCAGCTAAACCAAAGAAACACCTTTTTTTAAATTAGTTTGCATAGGCAGCCACAGTTTTCTAATCAGCTAAACTAAGAAAGACACTTTTTTTTAAATTAGTTTGCATAGGCAGCTACATTCTCTGTTTATCAACAAGATTATAAGTCCCTATACAATTTCAATAAAATTGTCCAAGCATTGATTATTGGCACAACTGAGCATGAACAATATAAAGAGGCAGCAGAAATGCTGGAGGAAGTCAGAAGGCATTTTGAGTTAGTGCACCAAGAATTGATGTTGACTATGTACTAGCACAATTTTTTGATACTGTATCTTTGCACTTAATCTGCTTTTTGTAAATCTTTTTAAAAATTTATAAAGGTACTGCCGCTGTCAGCTAGATATAATATCAAGAACTTGAGCTTTAAAGCATTAGTGCTCAGTAAATCATCATGGCACTAAGCTTCTAAAGCTGTGCAACATAGAAACACTGTAGCTTTTAAGTAAGAATCTACACTCAATAAAATAAGCACTGTTAGTGTTGGTGCTATCAACAAGAAATATTTTATACTGTACTGTTTTTATTTTTTCTAAACTTTTAGGCTTTTTATTCTTTCATTATTTTTTAATTGGCTTCTTTTTTAGCAAAATCTTCATTGTTTCAAAGTTCTGATAAAAAAATCATTGGATATTTGAATATATTTTTATGGAAAATATGGTAGCAATTTAAAAGCAGCTATAAGCCAATGTAACACTACACCATCGAGTTCACAGAGAATGTAGATGCCTCCTTTGTTTTGGGAGATGACAATTAGAGATTTCAAATATCTGAGTTTTATTTTTTGGTTATAAGTAGCTTTAATTTTTGTGTTTCATAAGAATATTAGCACTTTTCTTTTAAAGTTGAAGTCATAGATAGTTGCAGCACAATCTTTTTTGAAATGTAAGGCAGCTTTTTTTCTTGCTGCAAAAATGACATTGTGTAGCCTTTCTAATTATTCTTTTCTGTGTTGAAGTGCTAGAGTATGCTGAGCTATAAGGTCAATAGTGAATAAAACTTGGTCAGGAGGAGGTTGCAAGTATGTTGCTTCAACAATGTTGATTGATAAGAGGAAAAGGGTACTGATAATAGCATAGTATGAAGAGCATTCTATGTGTTGCTTAACCTTTCACCTCTCTCTCTGCCTTGCTATAATTTTCCTTTATTCTCCTTTTTCAGCCCTTCCTTTTGGGTCCTACTTTCAGCCCTCTAGCTTCAATCCTACTCTGTCAATAATCCAAACAAATTCCCAATCTAGCAGATCAACAATGTCTGGCAATTTCCAAAGTTTGATCATTTTTGGAGATTTGCCCCTTTAGACCTTTCCTGTGGGCTGGCTGTGGCTTTCGTGTATTGTACAGTTCCTTTCCATGCATCAGAAGCCTCTGAAGCATCGCTCCTGGCCTAAAGAATTCTCCGACTTGTTCTCTTTGGATTTCTCTCTGCCAAATGAGTAGTTTGACTAATCATTTGTATAACAACACTCAATATACTTTGGATTTTCCTCTGACAGCTGTGTGACTGAGCCACAGCCCCCAGAGATCATTTTTACAGCAGAACAAGTCTCTAACTTTGGTCTAAAAGCCCTCTTTTAGCCTGCTTGAACCTTTTTTCTTTCTTTCTATTGGTTTCTCCTTTACTAGACTATTCCTAGCCTCTACAGTCTCCATGACCCAACCAACTACTTCAGCCAATTCCTTAAATGCTTCCAGCCTCTAGAACAATGCCTGGAACTATCTGCTTGCTCTAAAGACTCAGGTGCAAGACTACCCAAACCTCTCTGATCCTGCACATGACTAAACTTGCTGAATTGCACTAAACTATGGACACCATCTCACACTCTTTTCAGATGCTCTTAGAGCATCTTCCTCCTACTCCAGTTGTTACTCCCACACCTTTTATACCACCAGAGATGAATCCTACACCTCACTTTGATATCTCTGCAACTTCACACACAAAAATACCTTGCTTAGCACTCTCTAACACTTATATAGAGGCCAAGCAGTGGGTGAACACTTTCTTCAGTCTTGTGTCACATACATCCAACTGAGCAGTGAAGCTTTTGCTTCTAATGCCTTGAAGATTGCTGAGGTCATTTTATACGTGAAGTTAGACCATGCCTTGACATATGCACTTTGAGTTTTTTGACGATCTGGAGGAGTGAATAGCTTTGTCAATTGGGAAGCCTTTGAGACTGATTTTTAAGTGGAGTTCTTTCTTCTGAACCTAGCTAAGACTGCAGCACTCACTCTCTGTAATCCCAACCAGTATGACCAAGGAAAGCAATCTTTAGACCATTATATTGACTTCTTCTGTGTGCTAGCTGAGCAGGCTGGTTATCCAGACAGTCTTCAGCTCTGCTTCACCTTCTGTGACAGCCTACACTCTACTCTCATAGAACACATTGACAACCTAGCAAAAAGATACTTAAACAATAGCATCGCTACTTGGTATAAGGTTGCTCATGACCAGTAGCAAGTTATGGAGCTAAAGCATGAGCTACAACATCCTAACACTTCTCATCTAATCCATCATTATTTTCAATTGTCAGTCACTTGTCCCCTCTCTGCTGTACATGCTCTTTTTATTGCTTCACCATCTTCAGCAGTAGCTATGAAAGTAGATGCCTCTTATCAACATGCATTGACACCTTTTTTGTGCTATTGTTGCAAAAAACCTGGCCACTTTGTATGCTACTATCCTCAGAGACTGAAGGTGTGCTACCTCTCTCTCTTTAAGCAAGAGGAGCTTCTACTACAGCTTTTGGCTGCAAAGGACACTTTTAAAGACCTCTCTTTTGATGCTTCACTGGTGGATCTGTCTTCTGAAGTGGGCCTTGCAGCTCCATCCACTGAACAGGAAGAGAATTTTTAGTTGAGCAACAGATGAGTTGTACACCTCTGCTGCTGCTAATCAGTTTGCTTGTCTGTTTATAGAACTTGACAACAATACATGTTCCTCTTTAACAATTCAACGACTGAATCTGTAAGCACTCTCCTTGACATACAAAACCCTCCTTCAGTCAAAGGCTTGATTGAAGTTCTCTCTTTTCCATCCTCACACCTACAAATTCCTGTCTGAAAATGACACCTCCTTTATCAGTATGTTGTTAACTCTTTCTTCTCTATCTTCAAACTTTCTATGTCTGAATATGGAGATTGAGACCACTGACACACAACAAAATTAAAGCATTGTTGCTTTATTGAATAGTAGTGCAACAGGTTTATTTCTTGACACAAACTATGTAAAACAACACTGCTTGACCACTAGACCTCTCTCACACCCTATCTTTGTATACAACATCGATAGCACTCTTAATGAAGCAGAATCTATCCGCTCTGTGGTAGATCTTGTTCTGCACTATCACTCTCATTCAGAACATGCCATCTTTGCTGTTACTAGCCTTGAAAAGCAAGACATGATCCTGGGCTTCACTTGGCTTCAAAAGCACAATCCAGAAATTGATTGGTCAAAAGGTGAGGTGCACATGAGTAGGTGCCCTTGGTATTGTTTTACTTGCACTAACAAGGTCTGAGAGGAGTGCAGAGCATTAGTTTGTGAGTGTGCTGCTATATGTGCTTGTTGTCTAGGGCATATTTCCTTTGCTGACATTGAGCTGTTGGATCCTTCCTCTCTGATATTTCCTTATAGAGGCCCTTTATAAGGACGTCTGGAGCATGGAAAGTGAAATCCAACAGAAAGATAAATATGAAGGTGAGTTTATCAGTGCTTTAAACTGTGTGAGGTTTGAGCAGACTAAGATTGAGTACCTTGAGCTAATCATCTCACATGGAATAGCAGAGATGGACCCCATAAAAGTGGCTGGTGTAGCAAAGTGGCCAGAGCCCAAGAACAAGAAGGAAGTACAGGCCTTGTTAGGCTTCACTACTTTCTACCAAAGATTTATCAAAGACTTCTCACACCATGCACATCCTCTCTTTGACCTTACAGTTAAAGATGCTGCTTGGCAATGGAGAGCACCGTAGCAAGCCACCTTTGATGCTCTAAAACAGGCTGTTACCTCTCAACCTGTCCTCCTATTCCCCAATGACAATGCTCCTTTCTGTGTTGAAGCTAATAGCTCAGACTTTGCTACTGGAGCAATACTATCTCAGCAGTCTAAGAAGGATAGCAAGTGGCATCTTATAGCCTTCTATTCAAAGAGCTTGAATGCAGTGGAGCAGAACTATAAGATCTATGACAAGGAAATGCTCATGATTATTTGATCCTTTGAAGAGTGGCGGGATTTTCTTGAGAGTGCACAGACCACAAGAATCTTCAGTACTTTCAGATAGCAAAGAAGCTCAATTGTCATCAAGCTCAATAGTCCTTGTATCTAGCCAACTTTGCTTTCTCACTGCACCATAAACTGCCAGATGCACTGTCTCAGTGAGCTGACCATAGAACAGGGACAAATGGTAACAACAACATTGTCCTCCTTAAGCCAGAGCTGCTTGCTATTTGTGCTCTTGAAGGTATGGCAGTTCAAAGGGATGAGGTGAACATTTTTAGAGATATATGACAAGGAAATTGCGAGGACACACAGAAGGATGTTGTGGCCAAAGCAGCTATGGCCCTGCATGCCAATCAATGTAATGGAGTAAAATTGGTATGCATGGATGAATGGGCCCTACAAACTGACCTGCTCATCTTCTGAGGGCACATTTATGTCCCTGTCATCCCTGAACTCTAAAAACAAATTGTAGAACAACATCATGACTTCCACATTGCTAGTCATTCAGGCAGGTGAAAGACTCTGAAGCTTGTATCCCACAACTACTGGTGGCCTCAGATGTCACAGTACATTGGCTCTTACACTAGCATCTGTAACCTCTGTCTCTGGACCAAACTTCCTTGTCAACACTTTATAGGACAGCTTCATCCTCTCCCTGTCCTTGCAGAGCACTAGAGTATATCTTTGGTGGACTTTATAGTGGAGCTACCAGATGCTCATAGATACAATGCTATCATAGTAGTGGTGGACTCTGTAGTAAGCAAGCTCATTTCATCTCTATTCACACATTATGCTCTGCTATGGGAGCTGCCAATCTCTACAGAAAGAACATTTGGAAGCTGCATGACTTGTCTAATGCCTATGTCTGTTCATTGCAGAGTTTACTCGAGAGCTCTACTGCCTTCTCAATGTGAAGCTTCACATTTTCACTGCCTACCACCCTCAATCCAATGGCCAGACAGAGCATGTTAACCAGGAGCTAAACTGTTAGAAATGGAAAAGTGACCACACTAAGAATTGAACCTGGAACTTCTTAGAAGTGCACCTCATATGATGCTCTAGCCACTGAGCTACATGGTCTGGTTACATAGGGAGCTAGAAGGTCATGCATATGCCTTCTAGACCTGAGATGATTTCCACTACTTATCACTGAGGCTTATTGCAGAGGCTAAAGCACTGAACAGTTTGCGTGAGAATTCAGATCAGAGCTCTACAGTTGTTATGTGATTTGTCCTGTCATCATTTAACACATCCTCCTGACATAGCAAGTCATATGATAACTTATTTAATAACCGACAATTCCATTATATGAGCAGTGAAAGCCTATACACCTGTGGGCACACTCGAGATTGGCTCACGTGAATAAACTTAAACTTTGCAGCATGGGTCTTCGAGCCCACCTTATATTCCTTCCTATGGTTCATCGTTGAAAGCCTTACAGTCACTAACCTTCAGCTCAAAGTTCTCACGTCAACCTTTATTCACCTGATAAGCCTGTGAAATCTTTGCCTGAAGCAAGTTATCTTTCACTTCTGCAATGTCAATCTCCAAACACCTTAGCATGTCCCATGCATCCTCAACTGCAGCTGGCACTGTCCTCCTTCCTGCAGGTCCTAATAGAGGAATCAGTCGAGGACTTCTGCTTGTCTTAAGCTGAGATGGTGAGAAACCTGTTGATCTGTTCATAGTATTCATAATAGCAAATCTCACATGGGGGATTGTGCTGACCCAGTCTCTCTGTTGTTGATCTACTTAGAATCTGAGGGACTGCACCACTGCACCACTGTCTTGTTGGTACGTTCACTAGACCCATCTGTTTCAGAGTAATATGCAATGGACATCTTAATCTTCACCCCTGTTGGTGCATGCAATGCCGTCCAGAATTTGGACATAAACAGTTTATCCTGATCACAGATAATTTCCAAAAGCAATCCATTCTTGCAAAACTACTGATCAAAAAATACAACTGCCATGTTGACCACTGACATGTCTGTGCAACAGGGAGTGATTTGTATGTCCAACTCCATCTGGTCCATCATTGTCATCAGGCAATTAAACCCATGAGCCTCAGGTAGCAGGCCCACAAAATCGATTGCAACTGAGTTCCCACAACTGTCCGGTATCAGCAGCAGATGTAACAGTCCAGAAGGCTTCTGCATACTCGCTTTGTTTTTCTGACATTCTCAACATGAAGGCATGTAAGCATTCTCGAGATCCCGCTGCATTCTTGGCCAATAATAAGCTGTTCATAGTGATGCATAGGTCTTATCGAACTTGAAATGTCCCAGCACATTGTGTGCAAGACAGAATAGCTTCTTCTGCATGTCTGCCACTTGGGGCACACATAACTTATCACCAATGAACCACAGTCTGTTATGACATGATACCCCCTCTATTTCTGCAGCTGTGCTGGCCAGGGACACCGTCCAAGGGTTGGCCTCATATCCGTTTTTAATCATTTGAAGCAAATCATTGTCTATCATAATCTCCAGCATGGTGCTCACTGCTTCTTTTTTGGCATTGTCAGGCTAGCTGGCTAGTCTGTGGGCTACTGCCCATGGCTCTTGTGACTCTGTCACCAGAAGTGAGAACCGATGAGTAGGCAACTCATTTTCAAAGAAATTATATGGTGCCATCGTGGCTACCACTGTGTCATCGCAGTCGTTCATCTCAGTTACTAGTAGCTGTGATAGTGCATCTGCCACCATGTTATCCTCTCCTTTGATATACACTATCTTACAATCAAACTAGCTCATAAACTCCATACACCACACCTGGCAGCAGAACAGGTCCCATTGAGTGGCAAAGTTTTCCAATGTTCTATGGTCTGTAAAAACAGTGAACAACAATGCTAACAAATCCATCCTCCATTTATGCAGCACATGCACAATTGTGAGAAGTTCCTTCTCATGAACTAGATAGTTCAACTCTGCCCCTTTAAATGTCATTGAGTCAAACACCACAGGTCGCGCCGTCTTCCATGACTCTCCAAATGACAGCATTGCTCCTGAGTGCCTGTCGCTTGCATCCATTGTCACAAAAATTTTCTTGCTTTCATCAGTGTGGTCAATAACTGTCAAACATTCACATTTAATAACTAATGACTTGATCCTCTCAAACGCCTCCTAGTGGGCATCAGTTCATTTGGGGAAATAATGATCGGCCTTCAACATTGTCAACAGGTGCAGCATATCAATGAACGTTGCCAAGTTAAGTAAAAATGTGCCAATGAAATGCACCAAACCTAGGAATGACTTAACATCCATCCCAGACTTCAACCTAGGCCACTGCAGGATCTGATTGATCTTCTTGTTGTCGGCCTCCACACCATTTGCACTGATGTGGTGACTTAAAAAATCAATCTCACTACAAAACAGTCTTGTCTTTGCAGGGTTGACATATAGGCACGTGGCTTTCTGTGCATCCAGGACAAGATGTATGCTCCATTTCTGTTCTTTAATAGAATTCAACCAGATAACTATGTCATCTAGATAAATGTTGCAGATCCTGCCTATCAAGTTCTGTAATGCATGATTTACTCGCCTCTGGTGAATAGCTGAGCATTTTACAGCCCCATGGGCATCACCAACCACTCAAACAATCCAAACGGTGTGGAAACTGCCATCAACAGAACATGGTCAGAGTGCATCCTCATTTAGAAAAATGGATTGGTTTTGTTGATTGTTGTCCAAATCTTTCCTTTGATGCAATCACTCAAGATATCATTGATATGGGGCATTGTTTGCATGTTGAGCACCGTCAACAAGTTCAATTGCCAGTAATCGTTTACCCATCTGAATAACACCCTCAAGTTTGATCCCAGATGGAATTTCCAGAACAGTGTTGCCCACTTTAGGCATAACAACTGAGTTTGCAGTCAGAAGAATAGAAGGTAAAGAGAAAAAGTCCAATGAAGAATCTGAGTCCAAGGAGCTAGAGCTAGACAAGTCTGAGTCTGACTTGCATGACGAGTTGGTTGTCATCAGTGGAAGTGAGGTCAGAGGCAAGAAAACCTCAGGCATCTCAACATCTGTAACATTTACTTGCTGGTTTTGTTTACCCACACTGCAAGTGCATAGTGGAGAGCGGGGCATTTGTTTTGGCAGGTTGGTTGCTTTGGGGCACTGTGACACATGCACGTTAGCTTCCCCAGCAATATGAATATATGCAGGTGTAGTTATTTAAAAACAGTTGGAAAACAGTTGGCTTTCTCTATGAAGCAAAATTTCTTATCCTGTGATGAGACACAGAGTTAAAAATCAATTGGACGTTGTTGCCAATCACTTGTCTTTCACACACGGCGTGCACACTACAGAAGACTAAGTATCCCTTTTTTTTCCACTACAGATACTGTCTCTGAACAGTATCAGCCAATCTATGCACTTTCACCCACTGCAAGCATCATCAACACTGCTCAAAAAGGACATGTGTACTGTACTATGCATAAAAAAGATGCTGTGTGAAGTTTTAAAAAAAAAGTGAAAGCCCACACATCTGTGGGCACACTCGAGATTGGCTCACATGAATAAACTAGCACAGCATATATAGTCCAAGAGTCTAACTGAGTATAAGTCATAGCAGTAGTACAAGGTCAAGAGCTAGCTAATACAAAGTCCGATCTATTTGAGAAGGAACATCGCTTATGTAAGCCATGCTTATAAGCAGGCTGACTTTAAGCATATGAAAATGCTGGGGCCCATAACCTGTTAAAAATAGAAAAGTGATTACACTAGAAATTGAACCTGGGACTTCTTGGAAATGCACCTCATATGATGCTCTAGCCACTGAGCTACATGGTCTGGTTAAATAGGGAGCTAGAAGGTCATGCATATGCCTTCTAGACCTGAGATGATTTTCACTACTATCACTGAGGCTTACTGCAGGGGCTGAAGCACTGAACAGTTTATGTGGGAATTCAGAGCTCTACAGCTGTTATGTGACTTGTCCTGTCATCACTGAACAAACACAGTATTTGTGCTTGTTTTGTAACAAGCAGCAAGATAACTGGAATGAGCTGCTTCCAGATGTGGAATTCTAATTCTAATATAACAACCATGTTTACACTGGCACACAGACTTCCCCATTCTTCCTGGACATCAGCTGTTATTCTCGGATAGGCTTTGAGCCTCGTATATGTCCATCAATGAACAAGTCAGTAAATGAGTTTGTAGACCAGATAAAAGTGGCATAGGAGGAGGTGAAGACAACATTAGCTAAGGCAAAGGATGACATGGCCTGATACTATGACCAAGGACACATGCTAGCACCACAGTACAAGCCAGGGGATCAAGTCTACCTAAATGGATCAGATATCATAATTACTCAGCCCTCACAAAAGCTATCTCACCACCATCTGGAACAATTTGTGATCAAATGATGAGTAAGCCCTCTAGCATATTGCTTAAGACTACCTGCGGGGATGCACCAACTTCACTCAGTCTTTAACATGGTAAAGCTATCTCCTGCACTTAAGGACTCTATTTCTAGCTGTTGTCTGAATCCACCACCACCACCAGTTCTATCAACCACAAAGAGGAGTATAAAGTGGAAGAGATTCTGAACAGTTATCTCTTTTGGCATAAGCTCCAGTTTAAGATGAAGTGAAAGGGTTATAGCATCAAGAATATATCTTAGAAACTACAGGAGAATGTCCATGCATCTATGCACTACAAGTATATCATCTAAAAAAGATGCTTCTTAAGCCATTGGTCTGAATTTAAAATGCTTCATCATGAAAATACAGAAGCAATTGCCAAGTGGTTGATTGAGAATGTTATCTGCTAATAAGGAATGCTACATGAAACTATTATAGATAATGACATGCCAATCATCAAGGCTGCTGCCTACCTTACTAAGCAATATAATATTAACCACATCAAAATCTCTAATATAACAAGCACACTAACAGCCTAGTAGAAAGACCCCACTTTGATGTATGCCAAGCCTTAGAGAGATAGGTCCCCTGACATCACCTCCACTTTAGTGTGCAGTGTCTCAGTGTGCAGGGTAGAAGAAGTTTCAAATCACTCTGTCAGTTAGTAAAGTAGGGTAGATTCCTCAGATGGCTCAGAGAGCATTAGGGTGTCGTTGATAAAACTCTTGGACTAGAGCAGATGCTGGCATGAAATAGTGTTAATATATATTTTGTTAAAAAGTGGGACAGGAATGGAAACACTGAGCAGGATGAGTACTTTTGTTGTTTGATGAATTTGGCATAAATAGCATGTCTTAGTATACTATGCTATGTTAGCTGCAACTGTGAGCCACCAAAACCTTTCCAGTAGAGCCACACATGTGGCAAAGAGACCTCTGTGTTCCAAGACATTTTGCATCTATGTTAAAATTTGTATGCGGCTGTTTAGATTGAGCTCCAGTTGTGATCTTATTTTCATAAACAACTGTGATTGGAAGAGAAATTCATTGCATAGCATATGAACTTTGAATATTCTTTATAAGCTGGCTGATGTTTTTATATTGTTTAGCCATTGTTTTACATTTTCTAGGCATTTTTCTTCAGCTTTAGCTTTAGCACTTCACAGAATTACATTATATGTTAGTGTTTGATTGTCATTGTAAAGCTCTCAGCTCTTCAAATTGTCTGATATGTTGTTCCAGCTTCTTGTCAATATCATTGTCACCTGCTTCTTCTGTTGCCAAGATTCTGATGCTAGTGAACTGGAATATGACCAGCTATAGATCAAAAGTATAAGAAATTAAAACAGGCAACAAAGCATTTTTAAGTGTGTTTAGACATATAACAAGAAGAAGTGACTGTATAAGATGCAGGAAACTATATATTCTGTCCACCCAATCTTCATAGATTTTGTTGTTCTATTGTTTAGTTTTAAGTTATCAAGCTAGTGTAGTTAGTAGAATAAGCCATTAGAACTATGGAATACTTCTTTGACATGAACTGGTTGAGAGTAAAACATCAAGATGGCTACTATTTATCAATTGATATTTGCCAATGGCTGCATATCAGGGTTGGATAGCATTTCTTTAATGTAGCACATGTCAACTTCAATGAGGTGATAGAAACAAGCAAACTACAGAGGACTGAATAGTCACTAAAGCTAAAGTTCTGAGTTGGAATCTGAGTGTATTGAAAATAAGTAAAACACTAACCTGAAGTCCTCAGTTAGAAACTGAGGACTTCAGATGAATCTACCTAGATATATATATATATGGACTTTGAGTTTTCCGATGACCTGAAGGAGTGAATAGCTTTGTCAATTAGGAAGCCTTTAAGATAGATTTTCAAGTGGAATTCTTCCTCCTGGACCCAGCTAAAACTGTGGCTGAGAAAAACAAGCAAAGCACAGGAGACTGAATAGTCACTAAAGCTGAAGTCCTGAGTTAGAAACTGAAGATAAGTAAAACACTAACCTGAAGTCCTGAGTTAGAAACTGAGGACCTCAGATGAATCTACTTAGATATATATACTAGAAGGTAGATAGTCCATGTGATAAAACTGAATAGAGACACATGTGAATAAACTGAATAGAAAGGAATTCAATGTGAGACTGAATAGGAACACATGTGAAT
>JABAKA010016075.1:0-22579 GCA_018857285.1 Termitomyces sp. Mi166#008 | reverse complement strand
ATCAAGATATCTGTTTCCAGGCGTGGATGGCAGATGTGAAGCTACTGCAAAGCGGGTTGTACGTCAACACAGCCTGCACGGTGATGTTCTACTGACGTAGTTATGTAATAGTCATCCGAACCTCCCCCACATGGTGGGGTTGTCGGACAAAGGTGCTCCAACGCCTTTTATCTTATTGTCCCATGGTTTGTGATTCCCTGTGCGACAGCTCTGTTGGATTCATAAAATGTACTCCAGTGCAAACGCAAAACCCACAAGCGCTGCTACTCGGCACACTAAAGAAGGATGGTCTGGCAGCCTGTGCGAGTCTCATTCTCCATTTTGTATGCTTCCTCTTTTTGCTTCATTTTCCTTCGAATGTAGTTAATTCTCCATTCAGTATCAGGATCTCGTGGTTTGAACAAATTCTCCAAAAGTCTATATTCTCCTCTGATATATCTGTAAGGATGCCACCCTTTATATTCAGCGTCAGAGGAAATTAGAGGATCAAGGAATGCAGAATTTCATTGAAGTGCGTCCTCATTCCGTCAATGGTGGTGAGAAGTGTCCTGACATGATAAATATCAGGATGCATCGTTCAGAGTGGACGGCTCTAACACCATGATAATGAGCCTCCCTGTACCTGCGCATAGTAATGAACATTGGAGGAACTACGGTTTAACCGGGAGCCTCAAGAACGCCATCATGAACGTATGTTGATACCTTTTCTCTATCCTTAACGTAGACTCTGCAACCAAAGTGATCAGATGCTTCCGAAGACCATACAGTATAGACGAGAAATGGAGAATGAGGATGCCACTCGTATCAGTCACCTCGTCACTTTGACCAAGGGCCTCCTTCCCCGGGCGGACAATGGTCCAATCAGTCTCTCTTCTCGGGTTCGGGCTTTGATCGACAATGATAATAATGAAGAGGAGGACAATTTTTTCGGCTTGAGAATGCCAAGAAAGCCGAAAATGACCCTGCGTCAACTACGACTTTCCAATATCGATGCAGATGCTCATAATCATACTTGGAACGGGGATCGAACTGGCCATCAATTTGAAGTTGGTGATTACGGATACATACCAGATGGTAAAAGGGATTTCAAAGACTTCATTATTCTTGGAAATATTGTAAAAACAGAGGTTACTAAGTTCGCGGTCAGCAACCATGCTTATGGAACGCATTGGTTTCAGGAGTCGGTGGCATCCATGCCCCACGGGAACACATCTATGGAACCCTTTCCTTTACCTGGCGATGCTACTTGGTAAGAACCTCCTCGTTGTTGATATAAGTTTTCTAAGCTTAAAACATCAGCTGGACATTGATTGCGATTCCATACGCTGAATCTCGCTGCCGAATCATACAGTCGTCCTCGTTTGAGCGTGTTGCCGACGCCTGGCGGTTCCTCCTACTACATGGCAGGGATCTCGCGATGAAGCACGATATCAAGCCGGAAAAACTCATGCTTAGTATGTTGCTATACATTCACTATCTCTTTACTGATAACTTTTCCCAGTCACTCAGGCAGGCACGGACCAGGATTTTTATACCCGGCCGCGATTCCTTCCACCCCCTAGTTGTCATCCTGTATACCAGCCGTTTGACTTCAATAATCCTGGCTTCAACAGTCCCCACAGCCGCATGTTCCAGACCAGATTTCCAAACAACCTAGTGCCAGTTATCGTTTATCTGATTACCTCGCCGACACCAGGCTTTGAGCCGTATTGGTCTCATAAGCCTGTTCTTGTCCCTCAAGGTACTACACGCCCTGATTTTGACGACCATAAGTATAGGGCCTTTTGGTTTGGAGCTGAATGGTGAGTATTCAGTGGAATTAGGGCCTTAAAAGTATGAATCATCCATTTTGCTGTAGGCCATCAGACTTTATACACTGGATCCAGCTCCATACTGAAGATTTCGCTGAATAACGATTGGAATGTAGTTTGACTATAAGTTAATACTAACTGATTGGAAAGCACTGGATCCAGCGTCTGTCTACGAACAAGCATGTAGATGTTCAAAGAAAGTATGCAAGACCGTGTTCATGAGTGTGGTATTGGAAAAGGAAATGACCTGAAAGGTCGACGTCGTCCCGCGTTGAAAGTCGAGGACAATGATTATTTAGTGGTGTTCTACGCTTGCAGTTCTAGTTGCTGAGCTATATGAGTTGTTGTGACATCATCGTATGGCCAGGGAGCTTAGCATGTCATTCTCTAGTCATTTTCTATGGTTCCCTGACTTCGCAGTCGGTTGAGGCTAAGAGGAAGATAAGCCGAGGATGCGCAATATACGATCGGAATAAACTACTACAGGAAGCCATTGTCGGCCGTGGATCGGAAAACGTCGAAGGTTATCGTCGGACGACGCATTGTGATTTAGAATTCGAGGAATGGAGCTACAGGGGGAATCGTAGTATATTACAGCCGTTTCAATGCAGATTCCAAAAATGCTTGACAGTGATTGGGAAAAAGGGATCGTACGTAGGTCGTGGTCGTGATGGCAGATGGTCGTCAGTGGATGAATTCATCCAGTACCAATAAAAATATATGAAAGGAGAGACGAAGAGAGGGAAGCCAATGTGTTGAACTTAATGTCTAGCAGGGCCCAAAGACTTAGTCTTTGTTATTATCGCGCCGCTTGACATGCTCTGCTTGACACGCGATAGAGGCGAAATGGCGAGCAGATCAGGTTGCAGTTGCTGCCCGCAGTTATGAGGCGCACTTTCACCGCATTTAACATGGCACCTGGTCACTGTCAGCGAGTAATCACAGTGAACGAGGGAAGGAGTCTCACCTCAAGTCACAGTCATCACACACGAGAATAGGTTTCCACCCCAGACGTTTAGTGCATACATCGCACTTGGACATCAACAGACCGCTCGAGAATAAAAGTAAAGGGTTCCAGTGTGCACCTGAGAGATCCCCGTTGCTCCCACTTGGAAGAATGTCTGTGCTCCCGGTGCGCTTGTTGTTGGCGCTGTTGGGCTTGGCACCGGGTTTGTGCAGCGTGAAGCGGTGGACGAGCGGCGCGACGAAGTTGCGGTGCAGAGAGCGGATGGTGGAGCCACCGCCTTGGGTTGCGAGGGCACTGGAGAGGGAAGAGGAGGCGGAAATGGATGCCGCGGTAAGGTACGAGTCGAGGGAGGCGATGGTGAAGTCGGAGGTGGAGTTGAGAGGGTCGTCGGCGATGGGGTCGGGTGTGGGGGGTAACGGGGAAGTGGCAGGTGGGAGGAGGTCCGGAGAGGGACGGATGGTGAGGATTGAGGAGAGGGAGGGGACGGGTGTTGTTGAGGGCTGCTCGCGGATGACGGTTGTGCTGTATTCGGATGTGTTGTCAACGAGAGTCGGGTCTATGGGGTGGTTAGATGGATGAGGATGATGGTTCGTCGGCGAGACATACCGCTTGCAGTGGAACGCAGTCCGACGTTGGACAGTGCCTCCAAGAGGTCTTCGTCGCTTTCGTCGTCTGATGCCGAGTCGTTGTGTCGGATGTCTTTGCCTACACCCATTCCAAAGCTGGGGATACGAGGATTACCGGCGGGCCGTCTGCCACCGGTGAGGAATCTGATGCTGCCGACATGGGCGTCTTCGCCTTCGCTGGGCCGGGCAGCGACTTCGGCCTCGATGACGCGAAGACGTTCGAGGATGTCGCGGGTGGTCGGGCGTTTGGAGGGGTCGGTGTTGAGGCATTCAATGCACAAGGCCAAGAAATCCGGGGGGCAATCAGGGCTTGCGAGGCGATGGACTTCATTGACGTCGATGGTAAAAGTAGGAGGATGACGTTTAAAGTGGGTATCGTCGGCAAGGTGCCTAGCGGCGATTTCGCAAAAAATGATTCCGAGAGAAAAAATATCGGTGGGGAGATCAAATTCCTCGCCGAGGAGAATTTCAGGGGACATATATGCGTCTGTCCCGCAGAAGGTGAGGCGTTTAGACTCTTCCTCGTTGCGCGCGGCAATGCGTGCAAAGCCAAAGTCGGTGACCTTGAGACGACCATTGGAGGTAACAAGGAGGTTCTCGCCCTTTAGATCGCGGTGAATACATTTGCGGGCGTGGAGGTAGGCAAGAGCGCGGGCGACGTCTGTAGCAAAGGACATACGGAGACGCCAGGGAAAGGGTTTGGTCTTGTCGTGGACATAAAGACGAACGTTGCCGCTGTCGACAAACTCGGAAACGATGAATATGCGGCCATCGGGGTCGGGTGCACGACTGAGGCCAATGAAGAGACAGATGTTGGGATGGCGGCACTCCTTCATGAGACGCCATTCTCGCTCAAAGTACTTGGCGACGTCGTAGGCCTTGGAGGGCAGGACCTCTTTGATGGCGACATCGATGCCCAGGTAGGTTCCTGCGGACGTGAGCGGGGCACAGGGCAGAGATGGAACAATGTACCCTTGTAGACGTTGCCAAAGGAGCCAGCGCCCAGTTTCTTCCAGTCGCCCTTGATGTCCTGGAGATCTGTTGGTTCAGGGTCACCAGACAAGAAAACACGACGCACACTGAACGGCACAACGTCGAATGCATCGGAATGCATGGCGACGACGCGGGGTACGATGGCGACGACGTGGGGTGCGATGGCGACGACGCGGGTTAACGACGGGCAAAGGAGGACGTCGCGTCGCAGAATGCCCTCGCACGTGAGAAATCAAAGCTGACTGGCCACTCTCCAGGCAGGCAAGGTTCATCTTGCTCCTGCCTAGACTGGCTTCCCAATTGAACAGATGATCTCTCGCCGAGCTGCCGCCTACGTTGTATACGCCACCCATGCCTCCTTACATTTAAAGTCAAAGCTACATGTCATGTCGAACCTGTCCAAGTCTTGCCCTTCTCACACTCTCTCCTTTTGACGTCAAGAACCCTCTGCTTGGTGAACCCCTTCTGCTTGACAGACTGTTCTTTCATCTGCACTCAACCCCCGCTCAATGGACTGTTCTTTCCTTTCCCTTTCTGTGTTCCCCCCACAAATCGCTTTCTCAAAAATCGATTGTCGTGCTTGTTTCCCTACAGATAGAGATTCTTTCGCATTGCCCTGCACTTGTACCATCGTCGTCTCGAAATTACTTGTATTCTAGTGGACACAACATCGGCAAGGGTCCGGCCCATTGGTCTTGATCTCGTGCTAAGCCGTGAGAGGCTCAAAGCACTCGAACTCAATGCTTGCCATAAGCCACCTCAGAAGTCGCGTATTCTAATTACTCGGTCTCGAGCTCGAACCCTCACAAATTTCCCTCGGTCTATCCAGGTGTTCCCGATTTTATCCACCCCGACTCGGAGGCACGGAGCTTCCCACAAGCAGGTCTCAGATGACTGCCAGTCCTCACTGATGCCGGCGGCGGCAAATATATAAACCTCCTCGAAACAGATGTACTCTTCACACCGTGCTCACGTACATCGTTGCCGTTCTCCGAGGTGTTTTTCTCCTTGCTATACTATGGCACCCCTGTAGCTCGGATCCCCCCTTTACAACTAACCAAAGGCAACACTCCAAACTTGGTAGGCAGTCAAATATATGATGCTCAACTGGATTGCAACTTGATCTGAGATGAGAGACGATCGGTTGTTGAGTTCCTTTCATCGAGGCGCTGTCATACTTGCCAGCTGAACGGCAGAGCAGACTTCGAAAATCTTGTCGAAAGAAGCGTGTCCAAGTCAACCTTGCCATCAGCCGTCCGAGCAGAAGGGCCCGACTAAGGCCGTGATGACCAGTGACGTCCGACTGAAGGGGGGGGGGGTCCAAGCTACAGGGGCGCCATAGTACAATATAGCCTTGCCATTCACAATTCGCACCATACGCTGAGCCGATGCTTATGGGTACTTGGACCGGTCCAAGTTCATATTGTAATGACCGGTAATCAAAATGTCATCCGAGCACCAGAGCTATGTCCACCCAATCCAAACACCCATGCACGGTAAAAGCAGGCCAGGCTCAAAGGCTTCCTCGGTTCCCGGCCCGGACATTCAGGCCAAACCTTTGTTCCTTTTGATCGATGCTTTTCCGTTTCTGGAGACAAGCTCTAAATTGAATCCTGAAACTCCAATGACTCGTGTACAGATTACTCAAAATCGGAGGCTATCTCTTGATGGCATCCAGTGGTCAATGTACATGGTTTGCGACAGGCTTGTGCAACGGGTACTGTCTATACAGAAAATTGCCTTCTCCGAGATTTGTTGCCTCACCGAATGTGACCGAGACGACGTGGATAGACTCCAAGTTCCTCATACTTGAAACTTCAATGATGCATTCTTCACATGAGTCGTCCGACAATGTGTCAACGATGCCGTGGATTCTCACACACTACCGTTCAGCGATGTTTCTCTTCCCGAGCCTTCGGAATCCTTCTCTTTGTCATTCCCAAAGTCGGTTTCAAGTCGACTTGTATTTCTCCTTTCCTTTCCCTCCTTTTGACAAAGTGTAAGGTATGAGATTGTAGCGAGCCGCGGCCTGTTTTTATTGTATCCTTCTGCATCGTCTGGGAGCTTATATCTATCGAGACATGGAGTCCGCCAGCCATCACCCACGATTGGTACCCGCCCTCGAAGAGGTTCATTTGCTTTCATACTCTTTGGAGTTTTCCTTGCATTTCCTACCATGCATATTCCTAGTTTTTTCCGTCATGAGACATGGGTCCTCCCACCAAGCAGAAGTGCTTATGGCCACTGGAGCAACCACGACATGGATCCTGTTTCTCCCTCGCAGAGAACATGGACTACCTGGATGCTCGCAGTTGGTCTGACTTGGTATGTTGCCCCGTCGCGCCCGCTATATTATTATGATTCCACTAGGATACAAGTTTTGACCGCCATTGCAGTCGGTCAGCTTCTTATCGCCGTGTGTACCACCGATCTATCGACCCGTGTTCTGCCTCACCTTTCCCGAGATCGTGATAGTTCTCAACGGAACTGTCAGAGCACGTCTTCACGTCGGCTTCCCTGTCTTGAATCGATCTTCTTTTGGCTTTTGGTTCAGCTATTTCAGTGTTATCAGCAGAAAAGCCCTTTCCCTGTTCTGGTTTGGCATCCAGATATCTCATTTGCCTTTGATTGGTGTCCAATATTCATTGACCTAGTTATAGACGTATTCCGGCTCAGAAAGCGTCTATCAGATGCTCAAGGCCATATGGTCATCAATTGCGCGCATACCAAACCATCTTCCTGCTTCGTCACCGGTTCGTACTTGAAAATTGTTTTCCCGCTGTTAGATAATCGATTTGATAGACGTGATGTGCTATTTTCTCTATTGGCTCATCCAATCTCCTTTCTTCTTTCCCCCCGCTCGCATGGGCATGGCTTAGTGCGCTAAACAGCAGCTTGGGCATCTATTGCGCACTCTTAATCAACATCCCTGACTTTACGGTATGTGCTTGTTTCAGGAAATGTCCCTTGGCCGCCTGCTCAATCCCTCTGTAGAGATACGCCAAAAACGAACGCGCGTGTGTTAATATTCCAATTGCCTAACTGCCGTCCAATATTCTTCGCAGGCAATTTGTGCAGATGTTCATCATCCCAGTCGCTATCACTCTCGTCGGCTTCATAGTTACACACGCCTTACACCCTATCTCGCTAACTTTGACCTCTCAGGCATTGCTGTCACATCTGCGGCAGAATTCATCTACGGCGAAGTCCTCTGGGACCCCCTCCGTCTCATCGATCACTGGGACAACAGAAACGCATCCTTCTTCGCCGCATTCACCTTCCTGATCTCGAGCATTGGCATCAACATCTCAGCGGAACAGTCTTGGCGCTGCGAACGATCTCATGGCGCTGTTTCCGAGATATCTCAATATTATAAGGGGTCAGGTTCTTTGTGCACTAACTGGAGGCTGGGTAATTTGTCCCTGGCAGATATTGGCGACTGCTCCTGGGTTTTTGTCGTTCTTGAGTGGTTATACGGGATTCCTCGGACCATTTGCGGGCATGTGAGTGTTTCGTGCCGCCTGAGCTTTGTTTACGTCTTCAACGTTCATACTTGCTTCCAGCATGGTGGCAGATGTTATTATCTATCGGAACTTGCTTCAAGTTTGGTGCTGGCGCTTTTGTAGTATTGGCTTGTACATAAAGGCAACGTCGATGTGCCTGCGATGTATCACCCTCGTGGGAGGTACTGGTGCCGGAACGGCATCGTACATTATTTTTCTTCCTATCACGAGTGATGAAATTGACAAGTGACATACACAACTGGAGGGCTGTAGTCACTCTCCTGTGTTCCGTCACGCCCACCATGCCAGGGTTTGTCGGGAACATCAATCCCAGGATCAAAGTGGGACGCGCCTTGCACCTCTTCGATATTGCTTGGCTTTATGGAGCACGTCGCTGTTAATCCACCTTTCCTGATTGAGAGATTATGGTTGATTGGGCGGGTACAGTTCTTTCCAGCGCTGCTTCTATTCTGGGGACTGTCGACTTTGTGGCCTGCCAAAGAGCCGTTTATAGATAGGCCGAATTTTGCGGATGAAAGGACATCATCAAGAGATTCAAATAGTGATGAGAAGTGGGAAGGCAGTGTGAGGGATGGAGTCGCTCCGTAGGGTTTTCTCAAAGATTGGGTATCTAGTCACTAACCAACATGTCAGAGTGCAAAGTTGACACCAGTGCAGCTTTTTAAATAAAATGGTGTATTCACGTCATTCGATGTTGTTCCAGCGATGAGGCTATGTGAACACCAACTTACTCTGTCTTAGTGTGAATAATGTTATTGAATCTCTCTGTCAAACTGCGGCAACTGCCGAACACTCCGTCGAATGTAGATCGCGAGAGTCGCTCATCCGAGTCCTTTCTACACGTTCTGCTCTGCTGCACTTCACTATATTGATGCAAGGCATGAAATTTTTTCTTTGTCTGACCGTCTCCATGGTTAGCAAATCTACCGAGTTCGCGTTCGAAATCTCGGTCGCGTGATGTGTTGTGACTTTTACCTTACTTCCCAGACTTCTTTTCCTGACATTCTGCCATCCATGGCTATCCTTAATTCCTTCCGCCCCTCTGCTTGGGCTCTTGAACCAGGAAAGTGCGCCTATGGACCCCCTGGACATTGGAGCAACGAGGATATGGATCCAGTCCCACCTTCTCAGAGGACCTGGTCCACCTGGAATTACATTGCATACTGGGTGTCTGATGCAACAAACGCTGCTATGTGGCAATTTGCTAGCTCTATTTTGGCTATTGGGTTAACTTGGTGAAGCTATCCCTCAAATAGTCTCCCTCCTCTCTCATAGGTACATACTCAGGAGACAAGCATTGGCTGCCATTATCGTTGGCTATTTCCTTATCGCAGTGCGTTATCTGTTATCTGTCAGCGCGTGTGGATTTGAGACTCCCTGTTACAAAGATTGTAATGGTTCTCAATGGGACCACGGGGGCGCGGCTTCACGTGTCTTTTCCCATATTGAATCGTTCTTCTTTTGGTTTTTGGTTAAGCTATTTCACTGTGATAAGTAGAGCTGTACTGGCCATGTTTTGGTTTGGCGTACAGGTAATCAGTTCAAACTTTCCTTGTGTCCAGTAATCATGATAGTCACACCAATAGACGTATTCTGGCTCAGAATGTGTCTATCAGATGCTTAAAGCTATATGGCCTTCAACTGCGCGCATTCCAAACCGTCTATCCGCATCGGCACCCATCACAACCAGTGGTCTGTACTACATTTCTACGCTTTTAGCTCATCAGTAACCGACATCTAGACATGATGTGCTATTTTCTCTTTTGGCTCCTTCAGCTTCCACTCCTTCTTGTTCCACCTCAGAAGATAAGACACTTCTTTACCGCCAAGTCAATCATTGTCCCTTGTGCATGGTTGTCCATCCTCATTTGGGCTATGATCAAGGTTCCATCTCGTATCAGTCTAGCTCCCTCCCAAGGGCCGCTTGTTGAGACTACACTTAGTGGAGGCTCTCTTGCGTGGACGTGGCTTACTGCACTCAACAGCAGTTTGGGTGCTACTGCGACGCTTGCCATCAACATTCCTGACTTTACGGTACGTGACAACCTTGACAAGTGTGTATCTTTAGATTGTTCAAATTGAATAGAGATACGCCAAGAATGAACGCGCGTGGGTTGATCATCAAACTAGTCTTTTCTGATGCCTAATGTTTTCTGCAGGCAGTTTGTGCAGATTTTGATCATACCCACTGTATTTACACTGGTTGGATTTGCAGGTGTGTAGCCTACTATGCCCAGCATATGCCTGTTTGTTGTATCTTATGGCAGGCATTGCTGTGACCTCTTCAGCGGAATTCATCTACGGTGAGGTACTTTGGGACCCGCTCCGCCTTATCGACCGCTGGGACAACAGGGCTGCGTCTTTCTTTGCATCCCTGAGTTTCCTCGTATCCATCATCGGTGTCAATATTGCGGCGAATAGTATCAGTGCGGCGAATGACTTGATGGTTCTGTTTCCAAAGTACATCAACATCCGACGTGGTCAGATTATATGCGCACTTATCGGGGGATGGGGATTGTGTCCATGGGAGATCCTGGCGACGGCACCGGGATTCATGTCCTTCATGTCGGGTTATACCGTGTTCCTTGGTCCGTTTGCTGGAATGTGAGTTTGAGTAGATTTACGTCGGCCCTTGATGTTTACTGAGCATTTCAGTATGGTGGCAGATGTCAATCTCCGTTTACTCTACAAAAATAGGTGATATACTGAAGCCTGTTTGATAGTATTGGCTTGTACATAAAGGCAATGTCGACGTCCCTGCGATGTACCACCCCCGTGGGAGATACCGTTATTGGAACGGCGTCGTACGTCACTCCTGTTCTACCACCGAACATCTAGTTCAGTGACCGAGAGACGAATAACTAGAACTGGAGAGCTGCTGTTGCCCTTCTATGCTCCGTCACACCCACTGTGCCAGGGTTAGTTGGAAACATCAATAATAATATCAAGATCGCCGGAGACGGCTCGCACCTGTTTGATATTGCCTGGCTTTATGGAGTTCGTCACGACATTTAATCTCGTCCTCTTCGCCATTGACTAGGTGGACACTCTATTTTTAGTTCTCTTCGGCATTGGTCATCTTCTGGATTTTGTCGACCTTGTGGCCTGCTACGGAAACGTACATGGACCACGCGATTCTTGCAGATGAAACTTACGACAAGCGCACATTACCTCTGCAATGTGGGCGGGAAGGCGGCTGATGTTAGAGGTGTTGATGACAATGTAGGATTAATTACGCTACAGGGCTGGGTACAGGCCACAGCTACTTTTCACAGGGATAAGCCACCCCGAATGAAGTTGTAACCCAACAACATGTACCGCACATGTCTGGCTTCGATCTGCGATGATATCAGTCAGACTCATGTACTGAACGAAATCAGAACGGAAGTATGAGCCACTTCAAACTCCCATCTTGCGAGTTGGTGAAAACTGCATCAAGTGCTTCTGAAAAGCGTGATTGACGTTAGTTCATAGTTTGGATCTAGAGTCCGCCGCTGGTACCGAGCGGGTTGGGCAGACCGTCGGTCACTGTCCAGATTGAGATAATGGTAGCTGTAAGCTCTTCGAATCACTCAAGAATCACTGACTGCGTGTACGTAAGTAACCTAGAAGAATCACACAGGGCCCCTGACCCTTGAAGACAATTTTCTCTAATTAGGTGTCAGGTCCACCATCCACGGGTCATGTCGTACAGTAAAGTGTTAGTTTAGCCCGAGAAATCAAGCACGCCGCACAAACCACGGCAGGGCCGAGAAATGATAGACAGGCAGACTCGAAACTGTCACTGGCTCTGGCATGTCCATTCTCGACGGGGTCTTGAAATGGGGCCATTGAGCGAAGAGAGGGGACTCTTTCGAACTCCAATTGAGTTCTCGTAACGTTCTTGCCGACGTTTTGAATATCCTATCGCCGGTGCGTCATTATACGGCTCGCAACAATGGAAATCATGACGTGTGAGAGCCTCGAATGTGTATCGACCTACATGTCATCAGTTTGTAAGGCGACTATGTCCCTGCGTCACGGTCTTCGACGGACCCCAAAAGAAATATCATGTACTCTCTTGCCAACAAGTGATCCTTGACTGTTCTCGCTGCCAAATATCGGCTCATTTTTTGGTGCTTACGACTATTTTCGCACCTCTCGCCGCTGTGGACTTTTGGACCTTGGGGAGGTTCCAAGGAGATTCAGGCATGCATAGAACGCTGAGCCGGTTCCCAGTCCCGTTGACAGTCCGGATCAGATCCCACACGTCTCAAAAGATCTGCGCGTAAGGAGACGGCCTTCTCCAGGAACTTTGAATATGTAGATGTTCAAGGCACCTCAGGAAGGCCACTTCACCTGCTCCTGTAACATCTCGGCCGGCACATCGCGAGGAAGAACCCTTCACGGCACGGGCGAGTGTATAAAGCAGCGTCCAGACGGCGTATCACAGCAGCTTTCAACCACTTGTGTGCTAAGCTTCTCATTCCTCAGATTTTTGTGCCATGCGCTTTACTGCTCTTTTCCTTGCTGCCTCCGTCGCTGTAACTGGCGTCGTAGCCACCCCCTTGACGCTCAACGCCAATACTTCCGTTTTGCTCGGTATTGACCTCAGCGTTGACAACCACTACGGTGCTCCCATCCCTCCTTGGGTCGCTGGCCATCAGCCCGGTTGGTACTTCGGTAGCCACCCCGATCTTTATCCCGAGTTGACCTGCCTTGAGGGGGTGAGATCTATTGTCTACGCGTCATTGTACTCACTGTTGACGAGATCATCCGCAATACAGCTCATCTGCAAGATCCTTGACCTTCTCCCGCTCAATTGTCTCCACTGTCCCAATGAGCCTCCCTCCTCCCCATCTCCCACTAGTAACGGTTACACTGAGACTTTCTACGACCTCAAGGGTGCAACGGAGGCCGCTGACTATTTGACTTATGGGCTTGTCGACACCGTTGCTGGTATGTTGTACACGGGCTAATATGTTTGCATGCTTATTTATTCGTGGTCTTAGGATGCATGGCTATGTGTGACTCTGTCAACGGTTGTAACTTTGTCAACAGTGAGTTCACTTTTTCCAGGATGTATAAATAATGTATGAACATATTTTTAGCTTACCATGATGTTAATGGCAAGGTCGTTTGTTTTCTTTCCTCCACAATCGCAATCTACTGACCTTCTTTCAACCTTCAGGGGGGTAGCACCCAATTGACATGTGCGCTCTTTAGCTTGTGCCATAGTTCTTCGGATGCTATCAACGATGGTGGTCAAACTCAGCCTGATGGTAGCATTGACTACATCGCCAACAGTGAAGGCTGGTGTAAGAAGTAAAAAGCCGATTATTTTCTGTTCCAGTTCAGTTAGGCCTATTTAGTGTCAGGATATCTTGATGTCTCAATAAATGTGTTGTGATGGTTCAGTATTAGCATGTCAGACATGCGCCACATCCAAGGTTGGAAAGTCATGAAGTGGTCCTTTACGAGTGAACGAAGGTCTTATATTGGATTAAACTGCCCGCATGATGTGAAGGCGATTTGCGATAAACTTGACTTCCGACTCGAAGCAGACAGGCTTTCGGAGGCTCTCGATAGACCTCGTCTGCAAAATAATATATTTGGAGCGCAGAATCCGTCAAATCTCTGAGCCCTACCTTCGTCTACAAGGTGAAGATCGACAGCAAAATTCGAATCGAGCATTCAGATTTATCAGAGTAGATCGAAGCAAATGTGTGTATACATGTAAAGTTCAATTGAATTATAGTAACAAGCTTTAGGGGTGCGACCCTCCGGCGAACTGTACGCTAATTAACCATCTACCGTAACGTTAACAGCCTTCTCCGGTCCATATTGCACAGCCAACGTGGGCTTGTCATAGGTCACGGTGTCATGCGCAAGAATCGGTTGGCCCACGTACGTCTCCGCGGCAGGCCATAAGGTCGACAGGATCCAGAAGATGGCAAATGCTGAAGAGAACTATACATAGAGAGTGCCGGTGGTTAAGCCTATGGCAAACAGAACAGAATAAAATGTCGTAACATACTCCATAAAGCCAGGCAATATCAAACAGGTGCAAGCCGTCTCCGGCGATCTTGATATTATTATTGATGTTTCCAACTAACCCTGGCACAGTGGGCGTGACGGAGCATAGAAGGGCAACGGCAGCTCTCCAGTTCTAGTTATTCGTCTCTCGGTCAAAACTAGATGCTCGGTGGTAGAATAGGAGTGACGCACGACGCCGTTCCAGTAACGGTACCTCCCACGGGGGTGGTACATCGCAGGCACGTCGACATTGCCTTTATGCACTAGCCAATACTATCAAACAGGCTTCAGTATAGCGCTGCTTGAGTCAGGTAAAAGGGTAAAAGGGGACTAACATCTGCCACCATACTAAAAGCAGTAAACATCATCATAAGTAAGCCATAAGCAAATTCAGACGCTCACATTCCAGCAAACGGACCAAGGAACACGGTATAACCCGACATGAAGGACATGAATCCCGGCGCCGTCGCCAGGATCTCCCATGGACACAATGCCCATCCCCCGATGAGTGCGCAGATAATCTGGCCCCGGCGGATGTTGATGTATTTAGGAAACAAAACCATCAGATCATTCGCCGCACTGATGCTATTCGCCGCGATGTTGACACCAATGATGGATATGAGGAAGCTCAAGGATGCAAAGAAGGACGCAGCCCTGCTGTCCCAGTGGTCAATGAGGCGGAGCGGGTCCCAAAGTACCTCGCCGTAGATGGATTCCGCTGCAGAAGTAACAGCAATGCCTGCAAAGACATAAATAAACATGCAGAGGCTGCCATGCTAATATGTATACCTGTAAAACCAACGAGTGTAAATGCAGTGGGTATGATCAAAATCTGCACAAACTGTCTGTAGGGAACATCAAGCATCAGAAAAGACTACTTCGTGATCAACGCACGCGCGTTCATTTTTGGCGTATCTCTATTAAATTGTTTGAATAACCTCAAGGAAAGCTTCTTAGCTGCCAGTCCATACCGTAAAGTCAGGAATGTTGATAGCAAGCGTCGCATATAAACCCAAGCTGCTGTTGAGAGCATTAAACCACGCCCATGCAAGAGAGCTTCCACTGAGTGTAGTCTCAACAAGCGGCCCTTTGGAGGGAGCTAGGCTGATACGAGATGGAACCTTGACCATAGCCCAAATGAGGATGGACAACCATGCACAAGGAACAATGATTGACTTGGCGGTAAAGAAGTGCTTTATTTTCTGAGGCGGAACAAGTAGAAATGGAAGCTGGAGGATCCAAAAGAGGAAATAGCACATCATGTCTAGGTGTCAATTACTGATGAGCTAAAAGGACAGAAATCCAGTACAAACCTCTTGTGGTGATGGATGACGACGCGGGAAGATGGTTTGGAATGCGCGCAGTTGAAGGCCATATAGCTTTGAGCATCTGATAGACACATTCTGAGCCGGAATACGTCTATCGTTGGGTCAAATACTCTCCGAGTCGGACATTAGCGAAAATTTGAAATGATTACCTGTATGCCGAACCAAAACATAGCAAGCACAGCTCTACTTATCACAGTAAAATAGCTCAACCAAAAACCAAAAGAAGAGCGATTCAATATGGGGAAAGACACGTGAAGACGTGCCCCTATCGTTCCATTGAGAACCATCACAATCTTTGTAACAGGAGATCTCAAATACACACGCGCTGTCAGACAAGAGATAACGTACTGCGATAAGGACATGGCCAACAGTAATGGCGGCCAAGGCCTGCCTCCTGGGTATTTATGGGAGGAGGTAGGAGACGTACTATCGAAGGGTAGGTAAGTCTTACCAGGTTAATCCAATAGCCAACATAGAACTAGCAAATTGCCACATAGCAACTTGTGCCGCATCGGACACCCAATATGAAATGTAATTCCAGGTAGACCAGGTCCTCTGAGAAGGTGGGACTGGATCCATATCCTCGTTGCTCCAATGTCCAGGGGGTCCATAGGCGCACTTTCCTGGTTCAAGAGCCCAAGCAGAGGGGCGGAAGAAATTGAGAATAGCCATGATGGCAGAAAATGTCAGGAAGAGAAGTTTAAGAAGCAAGCTCGAGCCTCGAAATGATTACATATTCATCAAAACCGAGATTTCAGACGCGAATTGGGAGGTCGGCTGGGCTTCGACACCATCAGACATTCATCATTCTGTAAGTATCCGAAGCAATGAAGGTGCAGGATGTAGATAGAATGGTTACCTTAACGCGCAACAAGTATGTAGCACGTAAGTATAATTGGAACCGGTTCGATTCGGAGCAACTGGAACAGTCACATAGATCTGGAGCACTTGCCGCTGCTCTGTCCCGCGAAAGTTCAGCCACTAGGAGGACTGAGGGGCAAAATTTTCGCGTTGGGTACGGGTGCTCGAGCACTCCTGCTCTTGTTGTTTTGCTGATACACAGCAGATAACCACGAAGTATATTTTACACACATGCGAAATTACAGTGTTCGGAAGATATACGATCCGTGCAGAGAAAGCCATAATGCGGGTGTCAGTACAATACAAAGATGTCTGACTTAGAAGGCTGTTGTGAAGTCTCTGGCAAACTCCAAGTTCATAACTCCTCCCTGGGCATCCGTATCAGGTGATTCAGGGGCAGGAGGAATCTGGTTTTTAAAGCGGCGGATCGATTCCAGTCGTGTTCGCCAATTAGTCTTCATCTCCACAGGCACAGTGTCTTGTTGAGTGTGTGCAAAAACGGATGCAAACCAGTCAGCTAATCGACTGAGTTGGCGCACAAAGAGAGGTAAACTCTCAGCAGAAATAACTTTGAAATGCCCGACGGGAGCAAACTCGGTCATGCGATTTGCACGTTGCACTGTGAGTTTGAAGTATTCGTTTTCATGGAGGTTGTTGGAAAATGCGGCAATAGCACCTAAGGAATGTGGTTCGATGACAATGTTAACAAATTGGAACTGGGTTGCCAGTGTGTCGAATCTATAAGGGCGACCGGAATCGTTCCATACTATCCGGACGTAGTCATTGCCTATATGGCGTTTTTTGTTGGTACAGAGCGGGTCATATTCGACGGTGGGCATCATCGTAGCAGTGTGGTAGAGAACTTGACCGATATCGTCCCACCAGGCGTATGCGTATTCGCCGTCCTCATCAGGATCAAGTCCTCCAGCATAGACATCCAGCTGGTCCCGTAGGTTTATCAACCTTCCAAGCCCTTCGAGGAAACGAGTATACGCAGTCGAACCGTGTGTATTACGCAAAATCTCGGCTTCTTCGGTCTGACCAGGGGCGACGTATAAGATTCCAACTTTGTGAGTGTCGATGACAGGTATTCTGTCAAGGTTAGCAGTATATTTCTTGACAACGGCACCATCAGCAACGACTCGCAGGTGAGATGTGTTTGTACGATCAGGATACGCTGATAACTGCAATGCAAAGAAGGACGGGTCTACAGACACGTCTTTCCTGCGTTGTGACGGAGCAGTGCCAGTCCAAACATACCCGGTGATAGGATTTGGACGAGGTGTATCGTCTTCAACGGGTTGATTAAAGATTTCCCGAACTTCTGCCTGATGAGGCTGTCAGCCATGCTCTCTGATCGTCATGTCACAACTTACCCCTTGTGTGTCCACAGAACTAGCTTCAGTCGCCTCTTCACGATCAGCAGACCTGACTTGTGCCGGGACACGCTCCATTGTAAGCGCTGCTGGCAAAGAGAATAGATCTGGATCGACATCGCCTGCCCCTACCAAAGGCACATTCTCCAGGCGACACAAGAATTTTGTGTAACCCGATGGGCGGCGACACAGTATCTCTACCCAACCTCGTTTGGACAACGTACGAATGGTGATGAGTGAATATCCATAGACCCACGTCTTCTCCGACAGCACTCCATGTATCGCTTTTTCTGCTGGCGGGTTCATCACGATGTCGTTGAACACCGACGGTGCAGGACGGGGATCTGCACTCGCATATGCATATCGTGCGAGCCAGTCAAAGCACACCTCTGTGGGATCGTCCAGCTTATCATTACCTTCGTTGGCAAGGAGGAGTTGGCGTGTGATGTATGGAATGTGCCTCGGACGGTCGGGCAGCTTCAGTGCGAGGAACCACACGTAGACGACGGTATACGAGAGGATTCGCACGTGTTGGGAGAGTGCCCATGAGGTATTGGGATCATCAGACTTCAGGCGGTTGTAATGCTGGAGGTACTGTAAGGCCACACCAAACACCATCTTGTAGTCATTTTCGGTGAAGTTGGCGTACAGTGGCGGAATGGCACCTATGAGGAAGAGGAAGCCGAGGATGTGAACAGCGATGTTTGCGCCTGACATAATTTGGGAGAGCATCTCAAGAACGCGAGGGAGAAGTTTGGTCATTGAAGATTGTAGTTCAACAGCCGAGAGCGAGAGGGCATGCAGGCAGCACTTTATGGTGGAAAACTGACCAGAGGATAAGCCTGTCAGAAGCACCTCAACAAGAAGATGACACTGCTTCAGCTCAAAGCAGCGACGGAAACTGACAAATACAGATAAAGTGTGGTATGCCAAACCATGAGCATCGCGAGGCTTTACTAAAGGATCCTCTAGGTGTGTTGCCATGTCCCCATTGAGGATACCTGTACAAATGACAGTCAGCATCCTCGAGATACCAGCCCGAGCCTTGGGCCCGCAAAAGAGATGCTTGTTAGCGAGCTGTACCGGCAAATGGCACAACGCGTATGACAACACATCCCAGTTTGTCTCCTTTTCCAGGATGTCAATAATGACTGCAAGATACTGTGATATGGGAAGCATTGGCTGCTCCAGTGAATCTGGGTCGTATGAGACCAACCCTTCGCTTTGCACGAGGTCTGCCACTTCGAAGGGATAGGTCTCAGGCATGTGCCATAACGGAGGGTGAGGTTTGGGGATGGGATTCCTGGGTACAGTTGTGGACGCTACTCTGGATCCACTTCTGCTCACTGTCAAGTTGCGTGACGGCTTATTGCCACTGGTCCTACCGCGAGAGAGTGCCCTCTCATCGCGTTCCCGCAAAGGAACTAGTGGCCTCGGCCGGCGCGTTTCTAAAGGTGACGTTGGCTCACGGTCGGTATGTTCCGCTAATAGGTTGTCCATAGACGCAGAGGCAGGGCTATCGGTGTAGGTGCGATGTATAAGAGAGGAAAGCATTACGACATGCGATGGATTGTCGGACAGGAAGTACAGCCTGTGATCACGGCCTGCACGTATGTGCATAAGGAATTGTAGTGTGGTGAGGCGGGCACGCGGGGATTTGGCGTCTTTGGCGAGACGGAGTAGGATGTGGTAGATGCGGATGGCAAATGTGATAGTAGAGGGCTGGAGTGATAGGGGAGTGAATGCGAGCTGCCCAAAGATGGATATGAGCACTGATGCAGCGGTGACGACGCGTGGAGGAGCGATGTTTGGGGGTAGGGAAGGTGGAATAACAGATGCATTTGGTGCATCGTCCGTCGCCTGTGGAGCAGTAGAGTGTGACTGCGATCGCGAAGAGTGTCCAGTGGTCAGTGATGATATGATGCTCATAATGCTGGAGCCATTCTTCTCGGGTTCGTTCGAGGTATGCTCACTGTGTGTCCGCGAAAGGGTGGGCGAAGTGACCGTCGAGGCAGGCTGAGTGGTGGCAGGCGAGGTTGGCGAGTATAGAGTGTGATGCGTCTCCGACGTGATGGCGGACGAGCCGTCACCTGCATCATCATCCTCAGCTTGATGTACCTCCTCTTCCTCGGCAGCAGCCACCAATGCGTCAATGAAGCCGTCCACCCTTTTGTCCTGTTCCTCCTTGCACTCCACTGTTCGTAATACAACCTCATCGCCAAGAATCCGCCATGTCGCCTCTCCTGCTTCCCTGTCCCCTCCGTTCTCCAAGGAGGTTTTGCAGAATTGCAATACTAGGTCGGCGAGCGGGACACGATACGCCTTCATGTCACGCACGCTATCATAGACGGCCCAGAGGGCCTCCATGGCGGCTTTGCGCGTTACGGGGCGCCGGATGTTCGCAAAGCTGGGGTTTCCGAGAAGGTTTGACCAGTTGTTGAGCCAATCAGGGGAAGTGGGGGACAGGTCGTGTTGCTCGGACATGATGCGGGGGAGGTCGGCGGTATCTGCGTCTGTGAGGTTGTCTGAGATGCGGATAAGGATTGTGGAGAGGAGAGGGGTGATGGGGTTTGTATGGTCACGGGACAGGAGAGTGGAGATTTTGCGAAGGAGGGGTGTTGGCGCTTTGGATGCGTGTAGACCGAGGGGAAGAATATAAGGAGTACCATCCCGATTTCTGGAAAGAATTGTGAGAGGAAATCATTTTTGAGGTAAGGAAAGAACTTGCTTGAGAGGGACGACGTATTCTGCCAACTGTTCGAGAGTTTCGCCTATGACACAAGCCTCCTCTTCATCAAGGCCCGTCTTTTCATCGTCCCCACGAGAATCCATCTCTTGCCATATGTCATATGGGACCCCTGCAGCTTCTTCCAGAATATCCTCCTTGGCTTGCCTTGCCTTGTCAGGGTTATCAGCAGCATTAATAGGCCAGGCAACCCAGGCCTTGACACTGAGGGTAAGTACACGACCGAGGCGCCCTGCATCCCAACCGTTGCGGCCAAGTCCCGAAGCACCGGCCGTATATTCCTCGCTCGGCCATGCGCGTTCCATAAGGTCGCGCTCGAGATTGATATGGACGGGTGCACCTGACGGTGAATAGCCCACGGAGCTCTCACGAGATATGTATGCACGCGCAATGCGAGCTATCAAGGCACGACGGACGTAGTTGCGGAATGTGCGGTGAGCGCCGAGGGAGGTGTAAAGGGCTGAATAGACAGATTTCGTGTCTGGAGGTGGGAAGAGGTGTTTCTTGAGGATGATCATGCAGTGGGTGGAAAAGGGCCCGGAGAAGAGAGAGGTGAGTGTTTCAGTGATTTTGTCCTCGGAAGATTGTTTCTTCACGGGATGAGGTTGGACAGAGAGGCGGGGGAGGGATGAAGAACTGAAGGCGAGGGCACGAAAGAGGAGGGGGAGAATGACGGGGAGGCAATCTGGAGAGAGGATCTTGAGTTGTGAGGCAAGGTGGTCGAGGTAGAGGGTGATGGCGATGTCGGCAGGATGCTTGGCTTGGATGCTGGTCACTGAGGTGACCGACGACAAAGAGGAGGCATTTCTGCGGTGAGACGGTTTGTGGAGGGATGTTTCTGGGGGCTTCCGTGGCTTGGGAAGCAGCAGCACCGACCGATCGACCAATCCAGCGTAGAACTCGAGTACGGATGCAAGAGCATTCTCGGGTATCCTGGACTGGACATTGGCGAGCACTTCGGCGAGAAATTTGGACAGGACGTCGATGGAGCGCTCCCTCTCCAAGCGGTCATTGTCACCCTTAAGTACGCCGTCGAACGCGGCAGCGATCCAGGACTGGAGGACACAGATAAGGTCCTGCTCGATGCCAAGGACTTCGCGGCCAAACTTTGTCAAGGCTCGAAAGGCTTTGAAGCGGGGCTCCCAGAGATCGATGGCCCAGGAACTGGGAGCAAGAAAGAGGGAAAAGAATGCCAGTCGCTCGTCGGTTGCAAGAGCTGGAGCATCGTTGTGGTCACAGTAAGCAGAGAAGACGTCGTAGCCTGCTGCTTGGACGGCTACTGGTGCATCAGAGTGGCAAAGAGAGGCAAGGACGGGGATCAAGGTTGCCCTGGGGGGAAGGGGCGAGGCAGCAGGAAGAGAGGCGGCGAGAGAGCGAGCATGGGTGAGACTGGGGACGGCCGGGGGGGTGAGGGCGTCGATGAGGGCGTCGATGGAGAGCGGGGGCAAGGACTCTGCGGGAGCGGCTGTCTCTGTGCGTGGACGACGCCAGCCAAGGAACGACGACGTGTTCGCGCGCGGCCGGCCTTGCATCGTCAGCGACAAGAATTATATTCAATCACGCGATCGTTACAATTCTAGATTACTCGCAAGTTCTCTGATCCTCCTGATCGTGTGCTCCACCCCCTTGCCTACAATCCCATTCACCTCCTGCGGTGTCTTCCCTTCAACCGCCACCGGGATCCCATTGGCAAACGAAAATGTCAAAATCAGTTCTCCTTCCTCATTGTACGATACGATGTTTGTAATCCGTGTCCCTGTCGATTCCATTTCAAAGTACGCCTGTGGATCAGAGTCAACCTGGCTGCAGACAGTTTGAACGGCATCTCACAATGGTCTTTGCATGCAGCTCAATGTGCTCGGTCACAGGCTCGCCGTTGTTGAAACGCACAGAACGCACAATCTGTCCTACTACTAAGTTGATCATCGAGGCCGATGGCCATACGACCCACCTTGGTACCATCGTCGCTCAGTACTTGGCAGGATGTGATCATTGGAACAAATGTCTGGGGGTTCCGTGCCTTGATCCCGAGGCCTTTCCAAACCTGCTCTTCGGTCAGGACAGGCGTTATACCTGGAGGATTTACGCGTCTGCTGGCTGAGAAACTAGGTGGGGACATGGTTAGAGTAAACCAAGGGCGGACATTGTTAATTAGCTGTTACATAACTTGCTATTGAATAATCATACCTAGTCAATCCCGCAAAAGCATCCGCAACCGATCGGCAACTTGCCCGGGCGCGAAATGTCTCTCGTCTCATTGGCTGCCGGAGAAAACCGGCAAATCATGTGATACATCATATAGCTATTCAAAAACTTTCCAAGCCGTCTCGAG
>JABAKA010016074.1:28263-59490 GCA_018857285.1 Termitomyces sp. Mi166#008 | reverse complement strand
AGAATGTTCCATCCTGCAGGCTTCCTTATATACTACATCTCTGGTACCTATGACTAATGCTATATGACACATTGGCCTGAGGTATGTAAAGGGAAATGACTAACAATAATCAAAGATGAGTAATAGTCTGATTGATGACTCATAGAGGATGACTAATACTGGCAGAAGGGGATAAGGGAATGCTGAGCGGTCCGGATGACAGATAGAAGAATGCTGAACATACAAACTAAGCCAAGCTAGGATGGACATGTCCCCATAAGGAACTAGTCCCCTTACAAAGTGCAAGTTACAATGTTTCAACACTCCTCATTCTGTTCATTGCCCCTCTCATGTGCCAGTGTAGCCACACTTCATGCTCCCCTCATGAATTTCACTTTCTGACCTTTGACTCTTCCATTTCCCTTTTTCTACTTCAGATTTATGCATACTTGTACCTATGTTTTCTTGGAACTCTGCTTTAGCCAGTTCCTACTTCCTTTGAGACTGACATATTGTGAACTTCACAGATTAACCATACTTCTTACTTTTCTTGATCAATGCCTGATTCAATGTCATACCCTCCAAGTCTGACTAAAGGGGCTTTATAAAGGAATAGGGTCTACTTGTTTTGTTCATCCAACTTGATTCTTTGATTACCTACTGATTCTTTTTTGATGCATTAGTACAGACTTTTCACATGCATGTATCACTTTCTTTTGTCACATTGACTGCAGTCTGAGGGACCCAAAGCAAGAAGCTCAATCTCAGTGTGCACCTCTTGTGGTCTCCATTAATTGTGCCAGATTCTTTAGAGGGGGGATCATGTGCTGCATCCACTTGAAGTTGCTGCACCTGTACAAGCCAACGCAGAGACTACCAGAGACTCAAGTCAGTGTGTTTTAATTAATCTTGATGTTTTTCTTCTCTTTCCCTTATCACATTCTGCTTCATAGATTTGCTCCTGAACCTGTCAACAGTTCTTCAGTTAACTATCTGTTTGGAATGCTCCATGGACTCTGGGCATATGAGAACACATGCCAGGTGCAGTAGCACTGTTATATATAGGTGTTGGGCCACCTGTTGAATGCCCCAATCAATCCTTACCATTGGTTCACCAGATCTGATTTCTGAGTTCTCAAGTTTTGGTCTTTGTAAAGAAGGTTGCCTCTGTTCATGGTTTTTCTTCATACACTCGTATTATTGGCTGTGATTATACTGGCTACATTCTCTCCCAGGCATTAAGCACCCATTATGTTCTACATTGGCCAAAGTCTATCAGACTTGCAGAGCCAATTTCACTGCTGTAAGCCTTCACTTCCTCTTCCACACTTACTGCACCATTTTCAGGCAAGGGATTTTTTCTCAAGCTCTCCAAACAAATATCAACAACCCAAGATTCCTCTCCTATCTGAGATCCTTCCCCTCTTCCTCACCAGTCACTCATCTTCTACCCTCTGTACATGCCCCCTTTATTGCTCCTCCACCCCCAGTGCCAGTATGACCTCTACCTCTCAGAATCCCCATAGAAGTAAATGCCTCTCACCAACCATACATCAACACCTCCCTTGTGCCATTGCTGTGAAAAGAGGATTTTCACTTAGGCAACAGATGAGTTGTATGTCTCCTAGCAGCAAGTTTGTTGACAATGCTTGTGAGTTCATGCCAAGTTCCTTCAATATCAAGAATGAGTGCCTGACCACCAAGTTTTCTGAGAGAAAGTGAGAAAAGAAAAGAGAGAAAAGAGAAGAAACAGACCCTTCCATACCGACTTCCTGACTAACTCTAGTGACTTCCTTTGCAAATTGACCAAGCTTGTCCCACCATAGTATTGATGACATCCTTGAGCTAGACCATCACTATGCCCTGCACAGGCACCGTAATCTTCTGGGACAATCCCCCCTCGTGACGGCATTACACATGCAAGCAATATCCTGAACCTGGTCCTTGAGCAGCTGCAACTCCTGGGCCTGCTCACAGAGTGGCTGCACAGCATCCCATAGGAACACAAGCTCATCATTCTCGTGGTCAAACGTCGGTAGATCTAGAGGGGGCTCGAGGTCACACTCAAGGATGGTGAGCGCAGACAGGGAGGAATGCCCACAGGTCAGACACGGGATACTGGCGATGGGAGTGTCGGTGAGGCTGTGGCGGATGGGGGGAGTGGGATCGGCGAGCTTCTCTACTCTGCGGACGTGGTCGACGAGGGCAGTGATGCCACGAAGGATGGCCTGGGCCATGGAGCTGTCTGTACAAATACCAGAGATTGGGACGACTGGTCTCAACTGTCAATCAACATCAAAAAGACAACCAAGAAAGACAACCATGAAGACGGATACACATAATTGGGATGTTCAGCCAAGATCCACACAAGAGTGATCTGACTTGTCATGACATTATACTTGCCTGCAAACTTCTTTAACTCATTGACGATCTTGAGATTCTTGGGAAAGTTATCTTCTGAGAATCATGGCATGTTCCTCCAGAAGTCATCCTCTGAGAAATCGGCAGGTGATTTAAACCTTTTCCTGCTGGTCTGCCCCTTGATAGCTTGAACCTTCACTGGAGGACTGCAGACATACCTTCCCGTGCAGGTGTTGGGGTATAACAATCCTGACAAAATCAAAATCCAGGAATCTATTCCCCTCACGAAGTTTTGTCCGGTCAGGTGCACCAAAGGACGCACACTGTGAGTTTTTGACTGAGATTTTCTTGTTTTTCGAAGTCTAATACTTTGGTGCAGTTTATATAATGAGTTCTCATTGGAATGACCAACCCATACCTGAGTTGTCCTTTCAAAACCGCCCTCATCAAAACCTTTCTATAACCCTACGTATAACGAAACTTATGCTCTCTCTGATACCGAGTCCATGGAGAATCCGTCTCTATGATACGCTGATAACCACCTCTATTTGTACTCGTGCAACCCCTTACCATGCCGTCTATCGACTGCCCTTTGGACTTGTGCTAAAAGTCACTCAACGGATTAGACTTGGTACGACCAATGTGGAGGCAGATGCCCTCCGCTTCGTCAACAGTCTTGATCATGTGGTCCATTGTCCTCAATTTATTGATGCCGTTCTCACTGATAAAAACAAATCATATATTGTATCGACATGGATTCATGGAGATGTGGCTGCTAAAGTCTGGGATGATCTCACCGATCAAGATAAAGCGCATCTTATAGGGGATCTTAGGGATCAATTCCGTAGACTGCGACTGCGAACAAGCGGATCACATATCATCTGCAACGCATCCGCTGGGCCAGTGGAAGACCCACGTACTCCATGGTTTGCCGATGCCAACCCCCGGACGCTCACTACCGCACAGGAATTCTCCATGGTGGTTTGGCATGGACTGGTTCAAGAGGAATCAGGCTTTGAAGAATCATATGATGCCACTCATCGACCGCTCAGACTCGGACGTCCCCGTGACTTTCTGTCATGGTGACCTTCTGCCTCGAAATCTTATACTTCCTGGTGGATTGGAGGATTGGAGAAACGGGAACGGTAGAATTGGTATAATTGACTGGGAATATGCTGGCTGGATGCCTCGTTACTGGGATCTGCTAACGGCGACATGGATTTCGGAGTCAGATGATGAGTGGTTTCAAATGGCACGTCTCATTTTTCCGGAAGATGTTGCTCATTTAGATGCAGACTGGGAATGGAGGAGTCGTTCAGGTGTGCAACTTGTGTAATTTTTCTCGAAAGTGTCTATTTTTCAGCTACCATAAAAACCCGTACAGGACTCATATAGTTACCTCCCCTGGTTCTGAAAGCATTGTCCGCACTTTTATTCAATATGCATCGAGTTGTGTCAACCTTGTACTAGTAGAGTAAAAACCAAATTCGTCGTTGTCCGGCGCCGGCTCACTATCTGCGTAGAAGATTATTTAGTCAACGCTGATTGATCCGCCAGATACGTCGTGTAGTTTGAGTGAAGTGGTGTAGAACACGTCGCCGTCAACTTTCTGCGGCCATGTCTGATATTGTCACTTAGGTGACAAACTATGATCAATGTGGATATGAATCAGAACTCCCAAAGAAGATGTAGTTGCAGTTGGTATGAGCGATCCGGCATGAGGTGCTCGGGCTTGAGCAAAAACAATTGGGAAGATATAGAGAACCCGAGCTAAAGTCATGCTGTCCCCGAAATTTGCTGTCCCCGAAATCTGCATCTTAGATCGAAACCTACAAATCCACATCAGTCTGGAAACTAGCTTGAGTTTAGATAAGGACTCACAGACGGCAGCAGAATAAATTTTTCCGGGAGAGTTCGGGCGTTCAACAATACAATTTTTATGTCTTGTGGCATAACCTGGCACACGCCTCATCCACAAGTCTTGAAGCTTGATCTCTCAGGCTGCTGTTGTTCTTTGATCAAAAGTGTAAACTCATGACCAGGAACCCACAAGAACCCACGTCCTACATACTGAGTCAGGATAGGTCAGGATAAGCGATGTCACTCCCCTTTCTTAGCATTTTTTTGTCCCCCTTTTCTGTCCTGATTTTAAGCACCCGTTGATTGTGTGGCGCCTAAGCCTGACGTTTGGAAGTGATTCCTCAGGCCTTCCCACGTTTTTGACTCATTAAGCTTGTAGTATGGGGCTATTAATTCACACCTTTCACAGCGCTGACTGGCAAAAGTAATCGCATTGTCCCCAAAAGAAAAGACATGCAACTCGGAGACAAGTCCTTGTCCATCGATTTCCTGAAACATATGACTATTCTATACTGGGAGGGTCGTGCAGGGACTGTCAATTGACTGTGTATGTAAATCGATTGAGTGGTATTCGGAACCCCCAACTCACTCACAACCTGTCCATCTCACCTCAGCAATAAGTTCTTCAAGGAACCACCGAACATGTATATCACACTCTCGTCATCTTCGTTCATTCAACTGACTCAATTGCATTTCTCAGGACCTCCACAAAAGCGACCGATGGTTCATTGTATATAACTGGCTTCGCCCAGACGGGATCTCCTCATGCTGGGCTCATCATTGTCTCTGGAGAGGGCGACCACGGAAAGCACCTGCAAATTCACACCAAGAAAGGTGACTGGGCCATGGAGTTCAGATCCTTTAGTATCAACACTTAGATGATATTAACTACGCTTCTTGAAATACTCGACGTGTCTGCGGGCGCCATCACCAAGGCTCAGTTGGAAAATGCAGGAAAGTCTGTTGCCGTTCCTGCAGGAAGCGAGCCTGGAGAGTGATGGTCATGGGTTATAGAAGTCGTCAAGCAGCTCCACGCCGATGGCTTAGTCAATCTCAAATCTGCCTCAGGACTTGCAGACGAGTTTGGAATTCTCACCAAAGGAAACCGCGCTTTTGCTCGTCAAGGAATGTATCCAAACTTAGGTACCTCAGTCAACTGTTCTTGAAGGTTTGATAACGAATACCTAGTATCATTGACTATATGCTTACATTTTTTCTCTATCAGTTTATAACCTGTCAACCTGCCACTGTAGACTAGTTCACTCACCACTGAGTTGATCAGAGGACAACCGCCAAGAAATGACATTAACAATCTGTTTGTATTACATAAACACGGAGAACGATAATAACCAATAACCAATAACATACAGACTTGATTTATGTGTGATAAATATATCGAGCGACTTGTAATGCGATCATGTCCAGCCAATTGCAACTGATCAATCAACAAATTGATCGTCTGACCTTGTTTGACCTGCATTGGGTTGAAAGTTCAATCTGATTCTGGTGAGACTCCGTACGGCAAATACTAGTATGACTCGGATATTCTTTGTGCGCAGCGTGGAGCATCTCTAGACCTTAAACTTCACTACTCGTCATGCTTTTGTGATCACCGTTACAAGATCTCGTCCTTTATTCGCCTTGAACACATACTGCGAACAACGCCCAGGATTATTGTACTACATACTATGCGTCATGACCCTCTTCGTCAAAGCTCAAATCTTCGGAACTCCCAAAGAACTGGTGGCTAATCAACAGTGCTACCAGAAGCTAGATCGGATGCATAGGGAACATAGACCCTGATAGACAGTGCTGGGTGGAGAGCCTCCCAAGCTAAGGCTGAGCAATTCTCAATTCAAAACAATGTACTCAGCACCATCTCATCGAAGCTCGTCCTGTACCAGAAAATGCTTTGTTAACGAACACGATGACATTCCGCCAAGACAATCATCGGATTTGAAACTTCAGGCCAGCAAAGATCCCCGTCAACTTGACTGATCTGCACGCCATATAGTTCCATCACAGCTTCAGGTATTCCTTTTCGTTGAAAAGGACTCGGAGCATCATCAACTCGATGCTTTACTCGCCTATGGCGAACGATGACTTATTGTGCCATGAGAATCCGTATGCAGGAAGGCTGATACCTGATTTCTGAAGAAAGGAGGACAGTCTCAGCTTATCAGGCTCAGAGAGTACAGTCAAGTGACATTCCGAGACTGGGTATCAGTAACTTATCCTGTCTGGTAGTTCTTGGGAACCTATCAATAGAGTCGTGTACACGGCTACAAGCATAACTCTCGAGTTCAGCCCTCTCAAAATCCGAGTCCCTTACAATTACAATGATCACAGCATCCTCTCAAGATCACTTCCGCAAACGGTCACAGTAGTTGGGTATCAGACACGTCAGTAATCTTCTTTACCATCTTATCAACTAGGCTGATTATTTATCCCTTTGACCAATGTTGCTAGAATTGTGAAAGAGTTTCTGGTCACGAATTCCTCTATCGGCTATCTTCAAATGAATGCTCTCAATCAGAAGCTTGAATCCGCCATGAGAGCGGAACTAGAGACGTGTAATGTTATCTCTGTGCGACCTGGATAAGGCCCTTCACTTGGCAGCGAGCCTAATCGAGGTATGTACTTCCGCTCATATGGTTTTACAACATCGTATGATATTCTATCCAACTCGCATTCAAAGATTGCACCTTGTAAGTTCTCGTATTCAGATTTCGTCCAAGCACGAAAATCTGATCATCTATCCTGGTATATCCTCTACACCAATGACGCATCCACGAAAGACGTTATACGCATAGAATGTGTGACCACTTGCCCCCCTCTTTGCTAATTTATGGCTTAATGCGACTGTCGAGCTCATCACCGCAACGTGTGTCGAGCCTGAAATCGAAGCACTTCCAGTGTGGAGCTAAACGTTTTCCGATTTTCCTTGGAGACCGTACAGGCCTCGAGATGCCATATGCCCTCATGATCTACCCGAAATCTCGTCCTGTTGACCTCGTGGCATGTTTCCAGGCTCTGCCTGACATGAACTTTTGGATTGTCACGATTCATGACTTCCCATCGCACCTTTCTCATAACAAAAATATACCTTATCTCATGTCTGATGCGGAATTTCGGCTTTTATAACGAAGAGCTCGCTGGCGAGATTGTAAATCACATCTATAACCGAACCAAAGGCTGAGACAGTGAATCCCCTCGACATCCTCTTGGCTCTCAGAGGCGAGTGAAGATGTTACCGAGGTATTGTCCGTATCTCCGAAGGCACTCGCTGCATGGAAGAACTTTGAGGCTGGTGTGAGGGGAGGGCGCCTTCAGATTCTCCTCCGCTGTTTCTGAGCTTATTGTCTCCTTCAGCACGTGGCACTTAGAACAGGGCTTGTACAAGTTAAACGATCTCCATTGATTATAATTGTAATTCCGACTATACGGATGGATGTTTAAACGCTGGATACGGGGCAGGATTCTATCTTGATTGGTATGTAGTTCACAAACTATCTCTGGGTCGATTCAATGAGTAATATTCTGTTGTCATCCTTAGAGCGAGTTGCTTTCCGTACCTCAACGAGATTCAGGGAACTTTCGACTTGGAAAATCCGCGTCTTCCTCAACAGGACTCAGGACAGTGTAATCCGGTGCTCCGTTCCCCCACGAATTGTTCTTTTTTTTTTCTTACTTCGCATCTCCGCTGGACGAGAATAGCCATTCTCAATGCTAAATGAGCGCGAGTCTTCATATCTTCGATCTATCAAAACACAACCCTTTACAGCTCATTTGCTCCGGGACGTCTTTTTTAATTCCGTATACCCGTTGGGGCATTGCCCTATATCGGGTTCTACTACTTCTTTGGAATTCAAAATAACCTCCAGTACACTTCTAGTGAGCGTTGGGGAATGTCTAATGCCCTACCGGGCCCGTGAGTAGCGGGGTCAAAGGTCACTACGGGTGCCTCCTGCAACTGCCAGTTTTACCGATGTCATGGAAGAGTTGAATTGACGCATATGGACAAGAGGAAGAACAATACCGTAGAACTAAATTGTGCCTGTAAACGCGGTCATGTATTACGACAAGCTCAATGAGGAAGGAATTTCTCTCCCCTTCGGCCGAAAATTCAAAATTCGTAGGATTGAGCTTCATACGCGTCTAAACATGGGGTTGGCGCGTGTTACAGTGGTTTTATCTGTCCGTTGGACTTATGTGGTCCAAGGATATGGTACAGGCAGCTACGGCAGATATGATCGACGTATCCGCTCGCTTTTGTTCACGTCACGTAGTTGGTTTTGACAAGAATGCTTATGATGACTGGCAGTGTCCACACTGGCGGGCGCTCCGGAATTCGGACACGAGGTTCCAGCGTGTTTTTTATGTTTTAACGTGTCAGCCGACTTGAACACGGTAATTCCAACAAGGTTATGTATAGACCAATTAAGGACAAGAAGATCATTGTTGACCGGCTACGGCGAAAGTGCTACAGTCTTGCACGGACTGTTTACCCTCAAAGTCCACTACGGGCATCATTCTGTAAGATTTGTGACATGGGAAGACTTCGCGAACATTCACATGATGCCCACGTGTAAGCAGCGAGGATGCCTGAACATACGATGGAAATCTGGAGGACGTAACCTGGGTAGCCGTTAACTATGCGCCTCTCACGGGGGGAGCTATTGACCATGTACCGCAAACTCAAATCTGGGACGAGTTCGCATAAACATAGAGAGCATGCTTTGTTGAAGCTGACTCCGGAGTTGAACCCAGCCGTAAACATGGTCGTAACATACTTTTTCTCACGCTGCACGGCTGTCGAAAGAGTACAAGTCCATTGCCAAGCCATGGATTAGCAGGAACGCACAAGGAAACGTGATATTTATGTGGTGTAGCTGAAAGGTCGAGATCCAACCACAAGCTGAGTTAGAGTCGCCGTGTCGTGTGACAAATTCGTTGGTCTGGTACTAGGCGCGCGAACCAAGCAGTTCAACCAGAAATGGGATGTGGAAATTGTCATTAGGAATATGATGTCATCAGAGAACGACTGAAAAATGTGTTTAAGTCGGCCTAGTGTGGGATATACGAGCGAGCCACTTCTGGCAAATGGAAAGAGATGAGCGTTCGTTAAAGGCGTTGTCGCGCTTGCTCTGAAGCATGTCCGTTTCAAGCGGCCTGACCACACACAGCAGAAAATAGTGTGGTATAAAAGAAGCGGGGTCACGAGAGCCAGAGTTTTTGTACAACGGTTGCGATGAAGAATACAATACCGTGTCCACATTATTCCGCCAACCTTACACGACCGACATCGCACATCTCCGAGTTCCTGATTATTTTGTGAATGCCCGGATGATTTTGGCAGAAATATGTAGAAAGAAGATAGAGCCAATAAAGGAGAGCGACAGAACCAGAACGATGAATGGGTCACTGACAATCATGGATGTTAGTGACACCAAAGAGGAATAGAAAAACTGGAAATGAAGACGTACACTCGGAGACCAGGAGAGTCATCGGTATACAACTTAAGCATGGTGTTCGAAGATCCTCCTGCGCCAGCCGCCCGAGTGGAGTTCGGCCTTGATACCTGTGAATTACCAGCAGCTCGACGTCTAAATTCTGGTATGAGAACGACCGGCAAAGAATGCCCAAATGATACAATACCGTATTTGAGCACCTGGGGGCTTAGCTACAGCTGAAGGTGCTGGACCACGACCATTGGCGCGAGGAGTATCCGAATCCGACTAAGCAGAGCTTTAACAAAAAAGTTCAAATACAGGCAAGGCAATCTCACCATTGTGTTAACGAAGAGAGTGGATGGGTTGTGTAGATTGTCGCGCTGGCAGAGAAAGTGAAACGTCAGTATCATGACCGTGAGATACTCTACTCGTGACTCTTTGCGATGGCACAGCCACCGAGAGATTCTGAACCTTGCACCGACTATCATCTTCAAGGCCCGAAACTGAAAATCGCTCGAGTCCACGCTCCAGCATCGGAGTTTTCTGCTGAACATCTGCTCGCTGATACTGAAGCTTGAGGCTCTGCTGATTCATGTCATTGTGTTTCCAACGACTATGATCGTTACGACTTGCAGTGGAAGGGTAAAAGATACCGTATTGGATATACCGTACTGTCTTCCCATCAAACGGGCCGACCAACGGTTCGGCCTGCTGAGACCTTTCGTTTGTCCTCAGGCGGTCCGCTACTAACAGTCAGATGGGGTTCCCCAAGTTTACCTGGCAATTTCTCCATCCGGACCGCTCGCGACGGTTATCTTGTCAATCAAGTATCGAATGCGCCTTGAGAAATCAGGACACATCGCGAGGGTGACCTGTTTTTCCATGGACGTTCACTGTCAGTGTCACAAATTGCCATTGTATGTATCCAGTTCAACCCATATAGATCCAGTACTTATTCTCCAAGCAGTTACAACCAAAAAGAAGCTCTACTTCTTGAGTTTTTATCTCACCTCGGCTTTAATAAAACTCGTATTGTTCTAGATACTCCATGGCTAACTGATTACTGATTCAGATAGATCCGATTATTATGATGAATCACTTGATAGTGACTTGTTGCCCCCCATGCCCTGAGGACGCCTCAGATTATGTAGCTGTAGAATCTTTTCCTACTTGTCTACTTGTCCTTCGGCATCAGGCTTAACATCGTTAAGGTTATACTCGCCGAACAAAATCCTCGAGACGTAACTTACTAGATGAGCAAGTACCTACCCAGCTTAGTCCGTCTACCTCGTAATGACCAAATGTACTGACTCTGATACAAGCACCCATTGCTATGTTACTGTACTGTAGAATTTTCCCGCGAGCATGAACTGAGATCGTCTTCCAGAAAAAGCGGTGTTCGATTTGCTCAGTAATTGACACTATCTCATGTTATGTATGTTGCAACTACCAGTACTAAGTACAACCACGAGGACAAGGGCAGACATCCGTTCCGAACACGCCGACTTTGACCAATCTGATGAGCCCGATTTGCCAAGAATGGGCCTGAGAAACCGATTTGGTTGTAACAGGGTCTGATTCGCAAATTTCTGTGACAATCTCGGAGGTTACAAGGTGAGAACCCAATTTTCTTTTTTTTCTTCCCGAATCCGGCGTGACTTGTGGAATCTGTGGGTCCTTTCAGAGGACCCTTGCCCTCGTGTTCTCCGCTGACTTACTTAAAGGTTCCCTGATGTCACTCTTCCGCGAGGACGTCCAAGCTCAACCTCCCCCCTCATCCTCCCAGGGCACGCGTGGCCGACTGATACACTTCTCTCCACTATTATACCCGATTATTCCCGGCGTTGCAGGATCGTTGAAACAGTGTGCATTAAGCTTTCCTTACGTTCGACCTCATCTATTTTTTTCAATCAAAGTACGTGCTGAAAGGATCCTTTCCTTGTTTCCTTCGTAAATTATATAATTTCAGGATCCGTTGATCCCGTAGAGGCTTAAGCAGGATCTCCTGGTTGCTTTCTTTTGCGGTACTGATTCGAGTTTCAGTCAGGTGTGTTTTGATCACAATCACCTTGGTCATCTATGGAATTTTGAGAACCGTCAGACAATTTTCATTGCGTCGCTCTTTTCGACCTAGTCACCATTACTGCCCACTTCTTCACGGTGAGTCTGACGCTGCCTCTTGATTTAACTTGACTGGAGTCCGGTTTCGGAACATAGGTCGCTGATACCTCTGGCTATTATCTTGTAATAATAACACAGCCCCACTGGCAGAGCAGCTATCGTGTCAGCCGCTTTAACTCGCTTCGCCCCTTAGCTCTGAACTAATACGTCTTGATATCCCCTGGCTATTGCTCTCTCTCCGCTGTTTCCTTGCTAGGATTTTTAATACCCTCGCGTATTAAGCATTTCTCTTTCTGTGATGCTCAGTCTTGGTTCTGGATCTGCTTGTGACATTTGTCTAGAGGCATTTGGTGCTGGTCGCAAGGCGGCATCGGTCATTGTTTGCGGTCATGTATTCTGTTCCGAGTATGTATCATTCGTTTCTTGACGGTGCGTTGGAGTCACTGAATAACTGATGTGTAGGTGTATCGATAAGCTCAGATCCGGGCCTTCAACGAACAATCACCCTGATCCTAATTACAAGTCTTGTCCTTTATGTCGTCATACGTTTGACACGAGGATGTATATTCGGCTTCATGTTGATTATGACAGTAATGCTCGACCGACTATCCGTGTGGCGCCGGGGCTCATGATGAACGTAGAAGATGCGCAGACCATGCAAAGTCTACTTGAGAGAATCATCAATATCACCAATCAAGGAGCCTCCGAAGAGGAATCGCGGCAATGCACTGCAGACGTAAGGACCTTCCTGGAACGGCAGGAAAACTCTAAGCAGGTTCGTCGACAGCTCACTCCCATACGTATAACTAATCTGTTTTGTTACAGCTCATTGGACTGCGAGCGTGCTACAAGATGCTATTCTATACCATTGACATCAGGGTCAGAAATCGTCAACTTCGGGCTCAGAAGGCAGAGCTTGAGGCCCAGAAGACGGACCTGGAGGCATCTCTTAATCGAGTGAGAGAGGAGAAAGCAGAAGTGGAGCGCAAAGCTACGGACGAGAGAAATCTGGCCTTGTCGATAGAAAAATCTCTACGGGAGCAGGTTAAGCTTGCCCAGGATGGATATGAAGCAATGATCGTGTAAGTCCTTTTCTCACCATGTCAGTTCATTTTACCGGTTATTAGCGCTGACGAATAATTTGTTAGGCACGTAAGTAGATATACTCGTATGAAACAGGCTGAAACCAATGCATTTCGTAGTATAACAGGGTTGCAACCGATCTGAGCACGATCTGTGAACGCCTGCAGCACTCATATCGGGATGATTCTTACCGTCATGATCAATCAACTCGGGAGCTTGCCTCGCGTATTACCCAACGACTTGCATCCTATCACGACGAACACGTTAGGCGAGACGAACATGTCGTTGCAGAACCTGGAAATTTCATGGTCTCCCCACTTTCCGTGTATTCGGCTCTTCCTCCTCGTCCATTCGTACTTCCGGAGGAAAGCGAAGATGAGATGCCGCCGCCGAAACCGCATAACCACGACGAAGACACGCTGTCCTACGAGATCACTCAGGCATCCTCATCCGTAGACACTTCTGACTCCATGTCGAGGCCTCGCGGTCGCGGATCGATATCTGTAGATGAGACTGCACCACTTGCTGAACTTACTCCTTTAGCCACATTTTCATCCTCACAAATCCACTCAGCGCCTCCGCACATTTTTGGCTCGACCTCGAGGTCTCAGCGCCGCGAGTCGATACCCAAAGACAAGACGCCTGTTACGGCAACCTCAGAGTCTCCATCAACATACGTATTCAGAAATCATATGTTACAGGACCTTCTGCAAGACATGACGCCGACAGGTTCTGGATCCTCTCCGCAGATTAATGTTCCTTCATCTTCTAATCAATCACCTGCTGTGCCTCGTCACGACTCTCATAAAGCCGACGAGAAACAAGGTCTCGGTTATTATCCTCTTCCTCAGCCATCACCATCTCTATTGGCCGAAAGGCGCGAGCTTCGTCAGGAGAATCTCCGCGAGTCACAGGCTCGTGACACACAGACTGAAGAGACGTCCATTTCTTCCCTAGCATCAGTACCCTCGCCGCTGAGACACCCATCCTACAAACATGCTCACGCGCCTGTCCCGACGTACGATCCTTCGAACGTCCCTATATCTTCTGCCAGTAGTGCTGCAAAGGCCAAGGCGCGCGAACGCGCTGAGAAGGCCGAGAGAGAGAAGCGCACTGAGAAGGACATGGATTCAATCCGGAAGAAGGCTGGACGCGAAGAGCGGCACAAGGCGAAGCGCGCGGAAACAGGGTATCCTGAGTATGAAAGCTTCGCATCGTCATACCCAGGCGATAGGTCAAGTTCCTCCAGGAACAGATGATCTTCTGATTCTTATGATGCTACTGATCGCTCTCAACAAGGTACTTCGTCGTCTAGTCATACCTCATTGCATGATTCCTCTCCTTCATATATCTCTGCCTCACAACGTGCCTCGGGTTCTGGTAGCAAAATCAACCGCCACGCAGAGAAGTATCCAACAGACAGCCATGGCAATACGTATATACCAGCTCATATTCTTTCTGTCACGCCAGGTTGATCTTCTTGCCCCTCATGACCATTTTTGCTCGTGTTTCTCTCTTGATTGTTTCTCGCTCAAACTGTATCTTCAGGACTATCAAGATTCCTCGAGAGGAGAGTGGTGCCTTCGCCACTTCACCGCTTACTTGCATCCTAGAATTTCACCACTGGCAAACATCTCGTTCATTTCATTGCACTCAATAGTGCTTCTATCATTTATTTTGACATCATGTTGTTTGAGCTACTGTATATATATGTACATGTTACGGTAAGAATGGCTATCCCGCGTGAATACCACTCCACATTCAAAAGATTCAGGTACTCGAACATGGGAATGCGAAAGAACTTTACACATCGCGCATACAAGATCCGAGAGATCCCGCAGATAGAGCAAACCATCAAGCCGATGGTACATGGACCCACAGGTCCATGGAAGCATACTGAGTACAGGCTCAAATAAACCAAGCTCCCAGTAGTGGACAAGGAAAGCAACCGGTGACAAGGATTGTACATAGTTGAAACAGTTCTCACTACATAAGTAGAATAAGTATATGCAAGCACGGCCGGCGCTGTTGTAGAGTCTAATGATGGAAAGCTCAAGTGCAGTTTACGGTTGAGAACCACATCGATTCAGCCCCGCGCCACAGAATTGAGCAGCGATGATCCACAAGATGATCTACGAAGGTGGATATGACCAATACCGAAATGAAATGACTCATGACTTACCAGTCCTACGACGACGGAGAGTGCTAAGATCTTTTGATTCCTCCACCACATCTGCCTTCTCACAGTTCTAGCACCCCTCCTAAATGCAGTCGCTTGACCTGCCATGACGTCCGTCTTATCAACAAGAAGCTCGATCCGTTCACCTCGGCTGAGTATCTGTTCCACGTTCTGTACCATAATATCCTTTACTTGATCTAGCTCAGACCGGGCACGAGTTAGCTCATCCACAGGGGGTGAGGTGTTAAATTGGTGCAACAAGGCCGAGATGGTGGGGCCAAAACTACCCTGGAGTCCATATGCAGGGGTTTCATCGGAAGAAGAGGAAGAAGGAGCAGCCATAAACTATCCAAGTCATGTTAGAATTAGCCTGGCAGAAATAGGAAAGACGAACCTTGCGCTGGAGATCAGCCAGGAAAGCAAAAGGCATTCTCCTGTAAAACTAGTTCGTGGCCATTCAAAGTCGTAGAACTCATATGCTTACCGTCCAGCAGCATCGTCCGCCATAACTAGATATGTATATCCGCCTTCCGAAACGTAATGAAAGAGATATTGCTCCCAAACAAAAGTGAGTTTACTGCACCACCGGCGTGAGTTTCCACAGTCCAACCAAAGGTAATACAGACCTATCATTAGGAGGAATCTTAGATAGAATGGTTCCAGTTGCTGTGAATGTATGTATCCAGTAGGCTATGATTTATACGACCAGAAAAAGACTCAGACCATGTGAAAAGTTTCGTTTCCCAGCTTGGTGTTCAGCCAAGATAGTGGGCCCTCGGGCAACTAATGCGTGTATCTGCTGATATTAACAAAGAAGTACAGAGTCAGAGATAGATGCCTCACCAAGGACATCGACGTCGTGGTTGCAGTTGAAATGATCGTTATGCACGATGACTGACGTAGGGTTGCAATCAGTTTCTCACGGCTAGCCAATACATCAGAAAGGGAATCTAACGTCGTTAAATACTTTTCCTTGATTAGAGCAAATGTGTATCGATTTTGTCATCGTGCAGGTGCAGGGCCCGTTCGCTGGAGATCGGTTGTCCACTGAAGACGGTTGTGCATAATACTTATTATCGACCGAGATGAGTCTGCAGAGCTGCAGCACCTATCTATTATCGGAATTGATCCGCATTATGACAAGCTTTGTTCTTCTGAATGGCCACACTCATGATCATGTGGCCGAGTCATAATAGCCTCGGCAGAGTGTAGGCTGTGTCAATTTTTCCTTATCGCTCCGTCGGAGGGCCGGCTAGGTAGCTATTCTGACTGCTCAGTTAGGGCTTCTATGCCCCTCATTATCCACCCGTCAAGCTGCTGTGATATCTGCTTGGAAGCCCTCACCTATAACGACAAGCCGCCTTTTGCCATTCCATGTGGCCACATTTTTTGCAGGAGGTGTGTTTCGTCCTTTCCGTGCGTACCACCACTAAATAGTATATTTTCCTACTAGCTGCCTCTTTGGCTTGAATCCGAGCCTATGTCCTTTATGTCGGAAACCGTTTCTACCTGAGCGTTCGAAGAAGTTGATAATCGGAGAGGTGGAGATACCCGAGGTGGAGGGGGTCGAGGATAAAAAGCCTATTGAACTTCTTACGAAGCTTGTGAATTCGTTGGATACAGAAGGCCACAACAGCACTGTCATGGAAGTGGATTCCTGGTTGAACGCTGGAAACACAGTGCGTGGCGTCTTTTCCATTCTCGTACCACTTCAATCTAACTTGACCATAGCATGCATCACTGCAGAAAACACGCGAGGTTCTCGAGGAGTATGTTCTACTCAAGTCAGAAAACAGTGCGAACATACGTTTAATACGACGTTTGCAACGCGACATGCACCGCCTTCAAGTTAATCAGTCGACTGAGAAAGAAAATGCATCTGCGATGGAACAGGAACTGCTGTCTCAAATGGGGGGGTTACAAAAGTGCGTTCCATATTGCCAAATGATCCTTATGGGGTTTCTACTAACTGAAAACTTGATAAAACAGGCAGGTAAATTGCCCAGGTCCTCAAGCACAAATTTGCTGATACAGAATGCCTGCCTAGGTCCGGGAACTCGAAGAACGTTGCAGAGCCGCCACAACGATCACTTTCAACCACAATCCTCTTCCAACCCCTCCAGAGCCCTTCCCTCTTGAGTCTCTACCGTTTCTTGCGCACCTGCAACAAGACTCCAATTTGTCGAATGTCACTTTTTCGCAGCGGTCAACGGATCGTCAAACACAGAATACACTTCATCTCAATGGTGTGCCTGCCAATACTAGTGTAGAGAGTCTAGCAGCACCACAGGCAAGCCCTGAGCAAACGACAATCCCATCTGGCCCTATTCAAACTATGAACGAACACACGAGCAGCCATAGAAGCGCGATCATTCCTGGTGCCTCTCCGCACCAGCGATTTATGCCTGGAAGTATGTTTGAAGAGTCCTCTAGTTCCGTTACGACAAATATGTACGGGCAGACAGGCCCCCCAGTCGACCCATTTGTGTTGGCAACGGATTATCTCACGGAGTACGCGGCAGGTTACGAAGAAGGATATTACCTGAGCCAGCGCCATTTGCAGTCTTCGAACAGACGAATGACAGAACCAGCAGCTCCATCGATGATGGAGCCCCAAAGTCATTCTAGTGCCCCTTCGAGACAAACCTCAGATGGTCATCTTTCACAAGAAACAGCTGATACCTCAATCACGAGCCATTCAGTCCATAGACCATTAGGGTTGCGAGATTTCTACTCGACTCCAATGTCCAGTTCTTCCTCGAACAGGCGAAATGACCTTGCACCTGCCTCTCGCGTGTCTTCACCGAGACCGTCAACATCAAGCTCCAGCTTGCCCACACCTATCCACGACGAACGACCTTGGGTACCTGAGCGGTTGGCGCTGCCAACAATGTCCACTTCCCCTGTTCCACCGGAGCTGCCTGTAACGTCCCCGCCAGGACCAATGAGCTCTCATTCGTTGCCACTGCCACTGTCCGTGCCAGCCTCCAGCAGCTCGAGACAGTCCCTACCTCCGCTTCCGGCATCTGCTCCTTCTAGCGTGGCCTCGACGATACCCTCAGACACAAGGTCAGCTAGGTCATCTCGCATCTCGAGCTCGTCGGGAGCTCGAGAACAACGCCGAGAGAGTGATGTAACAAGTGCTGGAACACTCGGGAGCCTAACGAGAGAGGCTCCAGCCCTAATCGTCCCAGATTCGAGCCGAAGTCGCCGCTCTGTATTCACCGCTAGTTCTTCTGTCCAACTCTCTTCTTTGCCTGGAGTTGTTGGTTCCCCTGCGAGCGCATACACGATGGATTCTTGGGGGACTGTGAGCACTGACAGTTTCAATCGGGTCCCTCGACGGCCATTCAGGCCTATTCATGAAATCAATAGTGTCAGGGACCTGGACATTCGTGGGTTCGATGATTTTACAAATTCAGACGCGGGAACAGTGTCTCGGCGGTCGTCGTTACTCTCAGATGTAACACAATCATTCTCTAGTTCGCACACTGAGGTAAACGGCAATGTCGGAAGCCATGGTAGTGATTCTCAAAACAGGACCCCGCGCGTTGCATCCCGACCGCTTCCTGAAACCGAGTCTGTGGCTTCGCCAGAAGCCATATCGATCCCGTCTGTGACTTCGCAGGATGCCGGTAGACATTTGAATATCTCCAATACCACTTACTCGCCCTATCGTGATCTTGATCACAACCACAGTCAACATCATGGGACCACTTCAGGTGTCTCAGAGACCTGGCATCGCGCAACAGCGGACCTGACATCCATCCGGTCCATCTCGCCTCCACACTCCCACTCCATTTCAAATCCAGTGTTTGATCCGCGATCATCGCGCCGCCATACCTCACGCCCATCCACTGCGGTTATTTACGACGATACCATGTCTTCGATATCTTCGCGCTGGGTGGCGACTTCTCTTGCATCCACAAATGCCTTAGGCTTGACGGATCTTACTCCGTCCTCAGAGTTGCATATCTCAGCACCCACACCGATAACGCCTTCGAGGCCGTTCTTGCGCTACTACAGCGAAAATTATCGCTGAACTAATCTTTCGCTCCGGCTCTGTATGCCTCGATACCACAATACCTCTTTACCCATAGCATGTACTTTCTCGTGTTACATACCCCTGGTGGGTAGCATACTGTATAATTTGAAATTTCAATACGGACGGTTTCATCATTGTATACCTATTTTATCTTAACAACAGTCGTGTACCTAATTAGCCTCAAGTTCGGAGCAGGTCCTTTCAATGGTAGCCTTCTGCATATCGAAGCAGTGTGCGTCGTAAACCAAGGAACAGCAACCGGAAGTTGCGGATTGATACATAGATGTGCGTTATCCTAGATTCGGCATGAGCATATGACGCGCCATCTGAGGAAAAATGAAGAGAGTTCCGATTTTACGAGTTTCCAATGATAGTACTCATCGGTGGAATACAGATACCGACGACGTTTGCTTTGAATTCATTAAAACGGCATTCGGCGTACCTAAAAAATTTCATTGATGATTTGAAGTGAAACACTTCTATTGGGATTGCATCGTCTAGCGCCAAAAATCATGTACTCTCGTAACCGATATTGGATAGTGTTTTATCGTTACTATGTTACTTATGATGATATCTACCTAAGCTACTTAAATGATAGCTATGGACATATCGATAAGGATAAGCCGCGGTAGACCCTGATGAAACTAATTAGAGAAGGGCGAGTGAGTTAGCATCAAAACCCCTGTGAAAGCTGTTTGTGAAGGGCAGATGTGAGTCCGGAAGATGGCTCCCAGGCTTGAAGGGTGTCCGGTGATATTGACCGGGGGTCCGGGTTTCCTAGTCCTAGTGACAGGTCGTTCGAATTTCGAACTTCTTTGAAATGCCAAACAAACTCGAACACAGACAGAGACCACGGACATCCTGAACTGCTTGCTGGAATCCTGGGAGATGGCTTGGTCTCTTGGAAATCGACTTCTATTCGATTAACCGGCTTGAGTTGGCATAGACTCAGATGAACGGCTCTTGATATCACAGCTGGTCACCGCGAACCGTGGATGCTGGGCGGACACCAGGTGATCTTGTTCAACCAAGTCACTTCTTGGATTGCATTGATGGGTCTCGTGGCGAGAGTGTTGATTGGAGAGTTGGGATTGGGGGTGCTTTCAGTTGGAACTTGGCAGTAAGTAGTATGGTTATGATCTTCAACATTGTCTGTTGAATGTGTGACCGATATTTCAATAGCCTATAGTGCTTTGCTTCTGAACCATAGGATCAATGCAAACGAAGATGACATACACCGTGGACCAAATTTAGAGGTGGAAAAGGATATAGATCAAGAAGTGGCGGCGGAGCTCAGATTGCGATTCGCATATCTCCCCCCAAGGCAAGAATTGATACATCGTTGATTAAAAGGTATTATGTTCAGAAGAGACCCATCAGCACCATTTCATACCTAGGGAGGGCGGGAATTTGTACAGGTCTGTGGTAGGTGTCTAAAGAGGATGGGCATTCAGAAGAAACACTCCGCCTGCCGTTGTGTAACGTTCAACGTTCAAGAAGCACTTGACAGTACGTTCTGAGACTCCGCCGTGGCAGTTGGCCGAGCATGCTACCAAGAAGATTCGGAGAAAGTGCGAAAGGAACCCAAACCAAAGAAACCTGTCATGCTAATTCCTTTGCCAACTTTTCTACTGGAAAGGACACTAGTTTCATTATCCTCCAGAAGTACCTCCATTAGAAACTGTATAGCAGTTTTCTTGGTATTTCCTGAGGAAACGCCGCCGCCAGTAGGGACGGCTAAATTTTTCGCTGAGGACTGTCAATGAGCCAACAGCTTCATAACCTGCCCTGGTTGGAACTTTTACAAACCTTCCTGTGGTATCGCTGGTTTATATCCTATTTGAGTCTCGCTGCCATTCTTCAGACATCATTTGGATAACATCACATTGGAAGGGCCAGTCTCGTGTTCAAACTCAGAAACAGAAGCTGAAGCGTTTTCTGTCAAGGATGCACGTTGCAAAGAGGTGCGCTTTGTTAGCTCTACGTCTAGAATACCAATGTACTAACTAGTAGGAATCAAACTGCGAAAATTGCCGTGAATTTCATCATGGATGGTAATTTACTTTTCTCCTCTTAGTACATCCTTCCTGGACGTGTGTGTTTCCTTGCCCCTGCATTCCGCACTACGGTAATCTGTACAATCGATCTCGGGAATCATCCTTCGAGGGTGGACGACTGGGTTGTATCTTGAAGGGAAACTTAGACCTGACCACGTAAGTAGTATGCTTCCCCTGAATCAAAGGTCCGAATCTGTTAAGGGCGATACACACTCACGATGGATCAACCCTTATATAAGAGATATAGATTTTTCTCCAAGTGATCCCTTTTATTTCGCATCCCAACTTTCGATGACGTTTTAGTATTTTCAGGTCTACTAGCCGCTCCTGTAATTGAGTCCACTCAACGCCCTCTTGAAAACCAAGGGAAGGATTTGGATGAGGAACACCCTGTTACAGACCTATAACTTTTGTGATATAGTGACCCTTCCTGGCTGAAGATTTTGCACAGCAGGGGAATAAATGGGGAGAGGGTAAGTCGTCTCGTTGGTATACTGTGTCCCCTTCATCCTCAATTTGCTCTAAGTGGTTTCCGTAGAGCCCGTATCACAGTAGAGGTGTCGCACCACGACCCTCTCAGCCCTCGATTCCATCCACGTTCCATGTTCTTTTTCCATTGTCCTCAATGTCAAAGGATCGCGCTCACTTTGATGAAAGCGCCGAAGTCTCGCGAAGATGAGAGCGTCGTCACAGTTTGGAAGTAACATCGTTTTTTGGTGTCAATATTTCACTCACTTTTTATAAAGAATACCAAAAGCGATCATATTTTCAGAGGTAGTGAAGGTTTATAATATAAATGTGGTACCAGCCTGTGCTCCAAGATAGTATCCCCCTACTAAAGCTGCGATCGCGAAACCTAAGCATGACATAGTTGTCCTCCTTGAGACGGATCGAAAGAAACTAACTCCCCATCCTCCTGTCCAAATCGCCCGAACCAATCTGTTCCAATTAAAGCCCTTCGGTGCCCCAGGAGGCACGGACTTCGAGCTCTCGGCCGGACTTTCCTCATGTTCACTGGTATGGATTTGAAGTGGGTCGAGTGTGGCGGCATCAGAATCCGAGCATATGATCTTGTACATACTCGCAGGATTAAACTTCATCCTGCACACTGGGCAAAGGTTACTATTGGATAGAGATAAGCTTGTCAGACATCTGGAAAAGACGACGGCGTTAGTCCCATTTGAAGATATCCGAGGAGGCCGGAAATTCAAACGACACACGTCAGGCAGAATATGTGCCCACATTCAATAGAATAAGGAGCGTGTGCACCTTTAGGGGCATACTCGTGGAAGCATATATCGCAGAGGCTCCCGGGCTCTATGTAAAGTGGCATGAAGAACGCTCTGATCAAAACAATCCGCGTGATAGATCATCTATATGCACCTTCCCCACGTGCAGTGCACGAGCTTTGAGCGCTGAGCTTTCAACGAATGTTATCATTATCTTTGGAATCTACAGCGAGGTCTTTCTATTAGTTTCATGTTCGTAGCTTGTGTAATTACTCAATAAGGTTTCTATTCTTACAATAAGGAAAAGGAGATGCAGAGGTAAGCAAGTGGATATTCTGGGGAGTTTGAACATGTACAAGCTTTTGGAAGGAGCGAGTTTGCTTGATAGGACGCACAGGACATCATCATCCTTAAGTGCCGGGCATGGGTATATCATAGATAATGTTATTTCGAAAATGACTACTGGGGCGAATGGGATAGAAGGGTGGGAAGCATCACGGTCGAGGCGATCTTCAACTGTCTATAATACAAGGTAGATAGCAACAAGAGAAATTTCGAAGGGATATCTTCGTACTCGATAGATAACTTGACGGACACTGGATCTGGAGGTCGGTATAGAGGCTTAGTGTGGCGAAAGTGCGAAGATCCGGGATACCCTGGTAGACAAGGATAGTCACTGGAAAGGCGTGCATTGATCTTGACACTCGTAGTAACGATGGCTTTGTCTACGTTGTTCTATATCCGGTACAAGCACGCGCTAACGCAGCCTGAGACTACCACGGTCGAAACAGTGAGCCTCCAGTTGCTACGGTACAACTGTGGCAGAGGGATGTTGTTACAAGTCACTTCCTTGGAAGACCGTCGTTAGTTATCCTTCGATGACCATTTCAGTAGATGGAATGAAAAGACCAAGAAGATTACATTGTCATTATCCTCCCGTCCACTAGTAGGCCATAATTCCATGCCTACAGTGACTCCGGTGGATACGATCATGTGTGAATAACTGGCGACGCATAAGACAGCGAAAGCTAGTTACTGGAAGGGATTTATCAAACGAAAAGGCATCATCTCGTTTGAACAACTATACTGTAGCCGAGGATGGCTCACATTTTGCAAATGCTGTGATCACAAGGGATCTTTTCTAACATGAAACTCTCGCAGAAGATGTTACATTCCCTCAATGGGCGGATAACAAGTGGCATGAGTGTGAGGAACAGCCAGTAATCGATTTGTTAAGTTATAAGTCGAATGATGCCTCCAAGATTCCCAAGAGGTCGGCGTGATATCAATGACAAGGAGAAGCGGATGGTGTCCCAATCCAGATCCCTGCAGTGTGATCCCTTAAGTGGCTTGAGCGGAGTCTGGACGCTTTTATCCTCGAATGGCCCACGATGTGCGCTTTCTACTAGTACTCGAGATAGATGCATGGGGCTTGACCAACCCAAGAGGTACGCATCGGAGAAATACAGGGTACAATGTGGGAAGGGGGGACTTAAACGTGTGACTTACGTGAAGCTGCCGGCTAGCAAGAAATAAGGCAGAGCTCGAGCCAGGATTCGGATATTTCCTCTTTAGATTATCCAAGCGACGCGAGTGACCGAGACTTTGTCTCTCCTGCGCCTTGGCCATCCCCACCTCGAGAGCTTCTTCCTGTGTACCGAGATCGTGTGTGGCGTGTGCGCAACTTTGGTTCTTTCCTCATCTTCTTTACTCCTGCTGCGCCCCAGATCTCTTGCCAAAATAATGGTGAATCTATTCATGTTTTCCCCATTTCCTCCAGTGATGTGCCTTGTCATCACCTTAGATACTGACCAGCCTTCCTCACGCGAAATTGAGCTTCTGATCTCTGTCAGGCCTAAGAGCAATGAAACTGTTGTATGGCTGAAGAGACATGAAGAAAGTTTCTTAGCGTCCCTCTGCTTCAGCTCTACATGTCTCAAGAATATATTTTCATACTTTGAGTTTGCTCTTTCTGATGAAAGAGCTAGGCAGACTAATATTCGGTCAGGGACCATAAAATAGGATTGAGTCAACTTACCATGATGCGCGCCCATGTTTGGGAGCCGGAGGACAGATGGATTCGGGGTCACATCATGGGACAAAAGAAGAGCAAGGTTTTCTGTTCCCCTAACAGTCTGAGAAATGATATAAAATGCAATTCCCGATTGCTATAGGATCACGATTCCAGAGCTATAAAGAACCAGCTTTGACTTCTCAAGCAATGTGTGGATGCTATTGTTCGAGTATGTGTGCTCAGGGAGCTGGGTGTGACTAGAAGTGGTTCGTGAACTTACCGCAAGGTGAGGAAGATCTCCGCAGTATTAGTCAGTAAGAATGTTCCGAGAACTTCCACGAAACTATAGCGAAAGCAACTATTAGTAGAAATGTTCAGAAAGACAACTCACATTGACAAGTGTTGGGCATCAACACTTAGCAAGTCGAAATGGCTATGAAAGACCCTCTTTTGGTGAACAACTAAGTAGGAATGACACACCTCGACAGTCCACGAATTAAGGAAATATGCTGGCAGTAATGCTTTAGAGGCTGTTCTCAAGGGACACAAACATGAAGGTCCTTACAAAACAATCCAATGACGAGAAAAGCGGGACAAAGGTACCGGTTCTAAACAAGTTCAAGGTGGTCTTTGTAGAGTAGTACCATGTCTGATACATACCAAGACGAACAGCCAGAAAACTACGAGAAATGGTTATTGAAGCCGAGACCCTGAGGTCCATCAAGCAAGATCAGCTTGCCTGGCGTTTTATCACCCTTCCAAGCATATTTAACCTGTTGATATGATTAGCACTACTTTCACTGGCAAATGCATGCAGAAGCGATTGAACCTCATCCGGAAAGGTGAGAAAATAGTCATAGAGCCACAGTGCCGAAATTGTTACAAACTACAAGTACTTGAGTTATTGACCTGAAATGTTTTTTCGTTGGTATTTGACCTTCGTTGCGAACCTAAGGGCCATTTTGTGAGGACGAACTTCTATGTCAATGCAAAAGTTATACAAATCCTGGCCCCAAGAAGACCCTCCAAGAACACTGAAGACATGGTACGAGGTTGAATCACCACGTCTGTCTTTGTTCAGTCTTATGGACAGGCAATTGAGATCATGATGTTCGCTGAGATACCTGTTCCAATTTCAGTAAATCAACAAAGCAGAAAGACACTAACGCAAAATACTTAAAAATGCAGCGATGCCGCGGCACAGAGAAATCCACCCTTTGATCCGCTCCTGAACCCGGTTCCTTATCATATCAAGTTCAAGGGCAATCCCTGACAATGGTACCAATTCCAATGACAAGTAACAGAAGCAATTCTCAGCATTCAAATTCCACGAGTTGGCAATTGCAAATCCCAAGCGGAAAATGGAATCGTCCTGCAAGTATGTAGAGAGCTGTGGGGGCCGAGGGAAAGATGATAGATAGTTGATCTGTCATGGTTGCAAGGTTTGCATTTCTGGTGAGTGGGCGGTGGGTCCTCCCATGTTTTGGGAGGGTGCATGTGGCCTAGGCGGTGGGCTGCGATGGTTCGATTCAGCCGGACAGGCATCGGTTATCTCAGGCTGTCGCTGACCAGATTGTATAAGGCTTTGGAGAGGTGGCGGTTGCACATTTTAACAATGTAAATTGACCATGTCCTCCTATATTAGGGTCTATCAGCGTTGGTTTCTAAACATGTCCTAACATATCACGATGTTCAGCTGAATCAGTTCTTTGATGAGCTGCTAGACATGCTTTTGGTCCTTGACCCCTCGAGTTCTTGTGATATCTGTTTTGAGTCATTCACTAGCCACAATAACTCTCGTCCACCCTTCGCTATCCCATGTGGTCATGTATTTTGCAGAGAGTACGCCTGCTTCCTTTTCATCGGCGCTTAAACATGTTAATAGTCGATAGTTGTCTTCGTGGGATGTATCCTAGCGCATGCCCGATGTGTCGAGAACCGTTCATACCCAACTCTGCCCTAAAATTGATCGTAGAGGGTGAAGGATCCGAGTCGGGTGGCACAGAACAAGCCGCGATTGACTTATTGAAGAAGTTGGTCGTATCGTGGGATCTTGAGCTCTCAGAATGGGACAGAATTGAGCTCGTGATGGAGGTAGAGCAATGGCTTGACAACAATGGAAATGCAGTGCGTACTGATGGAATAGTATCTGTGATCGTCACTCGTTGAAGCGTAGATTTGTAGCATGAAGTACTTGTCAAGACGCTGGAGATTATCAGAGCTCAGAATAAGTTGAGTCATGACCTAGAGCAACTAAACGCCGCTCAGGTATCCTTTAAGGAGGAGGCGAGCGCTATTGAACAGAGCCTCTCGACCAAATTGAAAGAGACTCAACTGTATGTTGTAGTATGGCCGGTGTTCTATTCTAATCTTCTAACCTTTGATGTTCCCACATAGACAGGTAATGCTGTTGGCAATCGAAAATATTCAAAATTAACCTTCTGCCCTTGCTAGGTTGCCTGTCTGAAGGCAGAGTGGTCAGTCTACAGTCGATTCACCTTAGATCTCCCGGATAGAGTATGTGTTATCATCCAACATCTTTCTTGTTTTGTATTTAACTTACACTGGTCAAGGAACGCGACCTCCTCGCGAAGGTTTTTAAGGAAGATGGCAATAAAGCCTTCAAAAGCGAAGAATTCACTCTTGCGGTATCTTTCTATTCTCGTGCTATTGAGGCTTCATCAAAACACGATCCAACTTTCTATGCCAACCGGGCTGCTTGTACGTATGTATCATTCTGGGCTTAAAGAACGGATATTCACTGTAAGGTATCAGGCTATCTGAGAATGACACCACACATTCCTCGCCTCGCGGTGGAGGATTGTAACGAGGCAATAAAGCATGATCCGACCTACGTCAAGGCGATAAACCGTCGTGGCATTGCCTACGAGGCTCTTGAGCGCTTCGACGATGCATTGGATGGTGGGTCGAACGGAGCCTCTGGGACACTCAAGTTTAACTTGTGCGAGAATTCAGATTTCATCGCGACAATCTCGCTGGACGTGTCAGGGATTACGAGCTCTTTAGGGTCAGTTGATCGACTTCTTAAAAAGCTTGCCACAGAAAAGGCTTCAGAGATCATCGATGTACGTGAACTCACCCTCTCGGTCAATTTACCTCGCTCAGTCATCATTATCTCTTGACCCCGAATCATTGCATTTTATGCAGAACCAAGACCCAAGTTTACCACCCTTTTCAGTAATCTCTGCCTACTTCGCAAGCTTCCGAATTCGTATCCCTCTAATCTTCTTGTCATCATTGGATTTTGTGTCTCACAAATTCCATAGAAACAAAGTTAGACCCTCCTACTCGTTTGTCAGCAGGCGACACAACACTCTTCAAAGCACTCGAGGCACTCAGTTTAGCCAATTACCAAAATGCCATGTCACTCGTAGACGAAGCTCTGGATCAAGGGATCTCTATATCCTGGCCTCAAGGCAGGGCAACGGCACGAAATCTTCGTGGAACGTTCAAGTGAGTAACTAGATTCACCTCCTCCAATTGTTTTGAAGTCACGCTACGAACTAGGTACCTTACAGGCAACCTCCCTGCGGCAAAGATCGATTTCCTTTCGTCGCTCTCTATCTCTCAGGATTTTGTGCAGAACTTCATAAAGCTTGCAAGAATCCACTTTGAACAAGGTGATGATGAAGCAGGATTTAGATGTTTCGAGAACGCTATCCTTCATAACGTGGATGACCCGGACATCTATCACCACAGAGGCCAAGGTATGGCATCATTCATTCTAATCTTGAAGGTTACAGTGAGACTTGTTTCATTTTAGCCTATTTTGAGAGAAGGGACTATTCTCTTGCTGCCGATGATTTTATTAAGTCTATTAGTCTTGATAAACTCTTCATGCCCTCACATGTACAGCTTGCCGCTGCTTATTTTGGTCTCAAAGACATCAGGAGGGGCGAGAGCACACTCAAGAGTATGCTTGATTTGTTCCCAAATCGAAGCGAGCCACTCAATTACCTGTGAATATATACTTTCCTTCCAGCCTACGATGTGCCATTGATCGTAATTCATAGCGGTGAATTCCACGCCTCTCAGCGTCGTTATGCGGATGCTATTGAGATCTTTGACCACGCATTCAGAATAGAGGAGCGCAAAGCAACAGCGAATATAGTACCTCTTTTGAACAAAGGTCGTGCTCTCTTCCAATGGAAGCATGACACCGAATCGGCAAAACATTACTATATGCAAGCGTTGTCCTGTAATCCGGATACAGTCGCCGCCACTACGATGATCTCTGAGCTTCACTTGGAGTGCGGCGACTTTGACAAGGCGATGTCGTATCTGGAAGATTTGGTGGAGGCCACTCGGACTCGGAAAAAATCAGAGCTGGTCGCTGCGCTGTCGTGCCAATACGTGAGGGTCGTCTTTTAAATATCTGGAAAAGAACTGATGCATATTGTTTATAGGCCTGCGAATCATACCAGAAGTTCCTGAGGAGATACCCAAATTTGTTACCGAACCTCAAGGTGTTTGCGCGCCAGAGATACTTATCGCTCTCCCGTAAACACTTCGCACCATTATGCCACACCTTTATGTTGGAACCCACAGAAATCTTCATTACTGATCATAGTACCACTAGTATATGATAGTTGTAGTTTTTCATATCGCAATATAAAGCTCAAGAGATAACAAAGTCGGAAAACCGAAAGCACCCATGCAAGGTGCACTTTAAGCAGGTACTGGGTCAGCGTCCTATCCTCCTTTTAGTCAACTTTTGATAAGAACTCAAGTCTGAGAATGACACGAAAACTATATCCACACTCGACGAAATCTCAACACCTCATTGCAATTGTAACTGTTATATGGCAGATAGGATGGAGTTGATCGAAGTCGAAACGCATGGAGTGGACGACCGCGGGGCAGGTCATTGAAGACCTGATGCGCGTCGAGCGGCGACATTCATATTGAGCAATACCTATTTACAATTTTTCACGAGACCAGATAACAAGATAGGTAAAGCTCGTTGTCAAGAGTAAATCACAGACGACGACCGCGGCGACCACCCTGTCGAGGCATCAATCATTTCATGTCCAAAATTCAATCAATACGGAGTAACGCACCTTGCGCCTGGTGGAATCGGTGGGGACGGGAGTGACGTCCTCGATACGCCCGATACGCATACCGGCACGGGCGAGAGCACGGAGAGCACTCTGGGCACCGGGGCCGGGGGTTTTAGTGCCAGTTCCACCAGTGGCACGGAGCTTGATGTGCAGAGCAGTGATTCCAACTTCACGGCAGCGGGCAGCGACGTCCTGCGCAGCCAACATGGCAGCGTAGGGAGACGATTCATCTCGGTCGGCTTTTACTTTCATACCACCTGTGATTGAAACGAAAAAGTGATTAAGAAGTATTAGATGACTCAAAGGCAATGGACGCACCAGTAACACGGGAGATCGTCTCCTTGCCAGACAAATCGGTAACATGAACGAAAGTATCGTTAAAGGAGGCAAAAATGTGAGCGACGCCGAAGACGAGTTCTCCCTCAGCAACCTGGGGACCAAGCGAAACGGTATTTTCCTCCTTGGGTGCCTTGACTTTCTTGGGGGGCTAGAAACGACATCCGATAGTCAGTCTCCTGATCCAGCGAATTCTAGCCAATTTCCACGCGGTTTTTTTGCTCAACAGCATGGTAACAGGTGCGCGAGGACATTCAAACAGAAACAACGTACCATTTTGACGAAATTAAGGAGGAAAGCTTGAGGATGGACTGTGGATGACGGATAGGCACTCGAAATTCGGTTGTCAGTGAAATGCAACACTTACAAGCAAATCACTACAGCGCCAAACATCGCGTGCCCCATTTCAAAATCTGGTCTCGAAGCCTCGTCGATAATCAACAGACACTCGAATGACTTCCGAACTAGAACAGCATACAAGTGGCACATTTATGTCAATTTATACAAGTTTCATTGTCTAGTCAACATCTCATTTTCATTCATTCCGACCTGTTGTCCAATATCCGATATTTTCAGTCTCAAAGCCGTACACTAGTACTGTGATGTAGAATCACTTGGTGTCACCGTCAAAGCTGCTCCGACCCAACATGGGCATAAGCTCATCGATAAGGTCATAGTCATCTGACAACCAAAAAAGCCCCCACCGGACGTTATCTACAAATCATTATGAGGCTGGAGCATCATATGACACTGATATAGCTTTGATTAGATAGACGTCCTTTCTTACCTTTACTATCATCTCCCACCAAGTCACTTTCATTTCATCCAAGGTTCAATCATGGCTCCAGACCCCCAGTGCACTGCTGTTGCTGCCGCAAAGCAGAAGTCAGGTAGGCGCTTCACATCGACATCTGCTGAACAATTGAATATCAGGGACACCCATAGGTCTTTCCTATGCTGCCATCGCTGCTAAGATCGGCTCAACTGAACAACATGTCATAGACAGTTTGTACCCATTTAAATTTGTCTCTAAAGTCTAATACTCATCCCATCACGTACTTAGTCTGCACCTCAGCCAAGCAGCCCACCGCTGCTGAGTTCGAAGCGCTGGCAAAGGCGCTGGGCATTACGTCTCCGGTGAATAGATATTTCGTCTGAGTAAACGCCCCTCATTCTTGAATATCAGCTTCCAAGCAACACCTCTCACACCGCTCAATCTGCGTAGACTCCTACCGCCTAATAACCAATGATTACTTATCATATGTACTATTAGCGAAGAACAATGGTATGTTGTTGGCATTGCAAGAGACCCTCCACTGTGATCAATCGCGTATGCTATTCTACATATGTCGTACTCATCTAATCATGATCACCTTATCATGATTGTGGATACATATTTGATTCAGTGAGTGATGAGGTCATTATATTG
>JABAKA010016074.1:0-28146 GCA_018857285.1 Termitomyces sp. Mi166#008 | reverse complement strand
GTGCCTTGAGGCCGGCCTTATGGTGCATCATCGGGATTCCTGTATGACACGTCCATAAAAAATGAACACGAGCTCAAGGGGATGGTGCCTAACACGCGCACAACGGGGTTCCAATGCCACGTCTTTCCCTTCCTACCTCTTGGTCTTTTATTTTACTTTGAATCTACTCTGGGTGATCTTGTGACCGCAGAAGCTTACTGCTCCACTAACGTCGACAATTTGAGACTGGTAGCCAACTGGCTAGGCTAGGCTCAATTCGACATGGGAAGACGACGCTAAATTTGACCTTCTGGTAAACAACGTAGAGGGAAATGCAGTTTGCATTAAGTTAGGTGAGCTGCATCTCGATCATACATAGCCTGCTCAATGCTAGTCTTCTGTGTATGCACACACCAAAATTATGGGTCCTTCTCGATCACCAAATATCAACTAACACAACTATCCCCTTGAGCCATTCCGAGGAGCATCAGGATGTGGGGCAGAGAAGTGATGTCACGACTTCTATGAATCGTATCTTGAGTTTGAGCTTGGACGTCTTTTTTTATCTGATTGTCGGCAGTCGGCAGGCCGACGCAGTCTATAATATAATAGCCAATTCTTTACGGGGAATTTTCTCTGATACCTGCTCGAGGTAAGGCCAAAGCTAATACCCAAGACTACCGCTTAGAATCGGAACACAATTACTTGCGTGCTGGCTGTCTGTAGAGTCATGTGTAGTTTCCAGTACAAGCATTGCGTCTAGCGTGAGATTTCATATTGATCTGGTTTCGCTTCGAGTGCACAAGGTCTAGCGTGAGATTTCATATTGATCTGGTTTCGCTTCGGGTGTACAAGGTCAGTGCATGTGTTCAGCAAGTGCCTTCACATCCATTCATGGCTCCATATCTGTACAACTAAAATCTACAGCTAATGACTGATTGGAAGCCCCTGTCTTTGCTGATGCATAAGAGACGCTTCAAGTCTCCGGGAGGCACGCATTGCCCCGTGAGTCACCATCCTCGCCTCGCATGATAGTCCAAAGCCAAAAAGGTTATCTAGCGCATCTGAAATACTAGTACTGATCGACGAAAATGCGCTTACCCCCGGTAAGATGCCTTACGCTTTTTATGCGTGCCGTTATAAGGCTGTCGTATACAATACCGTGACGTCTTAGGGCTCGCGTCTTCTCTTCTATATTTCTAGAGCTACAATGGGAAGGTTGGCGGCTGAAAAGTGCTTCGATATCTTAGCTGGAAATTAATTAACTTTGTGTCTGGGACCGGGAAGTTTGATGAATGATAGATACCTATGTGGTACTCATGTACGAGAGGGTCCAATGTGGTGGGATTTCAGTGATAGTCAAGTTTACGACAATCTATATCATGGCGTCTGTCCGTTTGACGTCCCCATGCTCACAAAACGGATGTGCGGGTAGGAATTCAGGCACATAGTTTCCACGAGGCTTTAACGGCATGGCGTAGAGTGTATACTTGTGGAAAAAGTAAAGTGATAGCATTATATGGGTGTATAGATTACAACGAAGCAGTACGAAAGTAATAGACATGCAAACAACCAAGCTATAGCGAGGCAAACTAGACGGGAAATGGTAAAAATGCTACAACAGGGGCTGAAGTGAGTAATTGTTCAGCTTCTATGGATAAATAGGAGATAGCGATAACAACATGACGGGGGGAAAGCAAGCTCTCCATAAAGTATCAGTATAAAAAAAAGAGCGTCGATAGAAAGGAAGGTGATAGTCACAAATCGGGCGAGGACAAGGGTATAAACTATGTACAGCAGTGAACAAGGGAGAGCAATGGGTATCCGATTGAGGAATACGAAAGGCTAGGAAAAACGATACGTACGTCAATAAGATACATGAGCGAGAAATCAAAAAAATATTGCAGTGTTTCCAATGAATGTAAAAGATGCACAAACAATCAACGAGGTGAAAACCGCGAGGAAGCAGTAGTATATGGCGTCCGAGTCGCACTTCGGGACGGTGCGCGTAGTGGAGGATCAGGAGATCCAGGCGGGATCCAGATCTGGTGGAGCTCTGCTTTCTCCTCCGATGTGGAGCGCGATATTTTAGGGGGTGCAGGAGTCGATGGCGTAGAGAGCCTGCGCGGTTTTGTGGGAATGGGAGGTGGCGCTGGCGTTGTACGCAGGAGGCTAGGTGTCTGCGTCATCGAGCGCAGGTTGTGGGTCGGCGAAGGAGTATATGGCCGAGCCATCGGTGGTTGGGTTCTGGTAAGAGGGGCAGGAGTTTGAGTCCTCAGCAGACTCGGAGGGGCAGGCGTATACGTTCGTGAGGGCGAGGGCGTGGCGGGCGTCGTCGGTCGTGAAGATATCGAGGATGATCTGTGATGCATTGAGTTAAATCGTGAAAGTGGCGACTGGGACGATGCAGAGATATATGGAGTGGGAGAAGTTGATGGTGGCGTCGGGGATGTCGCAGAATGGCGAGCGTCTGCAGAATTACTACCACTAGTAGCGAGTGAATCTTTCAACTTGTTTAACTCTACACACACATTCTGATAGTCCTGTGCCTTTGCTACATATTGTTGGCGCTGTCAAAGAATGATGGGTAAAATAGTGGCCAGACAAAGCAACGGAAACTCACTTGTCTGATAAAGATTATAACGGGTTGATGGTTAGAAATGTTTCATGTGCGACACAATATAGAATGGACATACTTTCTCAATTCTGTGTCTATTCTTTCGTTGGTTAATTGTAGTTCGTCTATTTTGGCTTTGAGATTGGCCTCGACAATTTTCATATTCCTACTGGCTTCGGAATGTGCTTGGTGGTTCATCAAAATGGCTCGCAAGAGCGCGGAACTAAGCAGAAGCGACGTCTTTGGCGAACATGAGCAACGCGATCCAGCAAATCCAAAAAAATAGACTGACCTGGGCGGACACATCAGACTTAAGCCATTCATCGAGCTCTCTGTAGAGGGCAGCAACCTCCTCTACTGAACATTTTTTTGCGGCGACCCTCGCCACTTTTTCCTCAAGCGTCCGAGCTTCTGGACGGATAACGGAAGATCTTTCCGTCCTGCGTGCCCACAAGGAGGCGAAATCCGTTTGGCTGGGCTCAATAGAATACGTAGGCGTGCGCCGCGGCGTATTCCATCCACTGGAAGAATTAAATTCCATACGTATGATTCGAATTGAGTCAATGGTGAAGTTTTCGCGGCAGAAAGGACAGACAGGCGTGAGACGAGAGGGCGTCTTTTCAACTATGGTACTGCAGCAACTCGCACATAAGACGTGTCCTGTAAAGATAAAAGAACGCAGAATAAGTGTTTTTCCCATGGCTAGACACATGATTTTTTGACTTGCCACAAGGAATCGAATGAGGTTGGCACTGAGGGCCGTACTCTTCCGCGCACACGTCGCAAGCAGATCCAGGAGTAAGAGTTAGCATTAGACCAGCCAGTTGAAAGCACCTCTAGGGTGGAGGAAGAAAAGTGAAAGTAAACAGGGCGAAGGGGAAAAAATTCGCTTGAAACGATCATTAGATATATAGCACAATGGCTTTAAGCCCAAATATGGCAATAGCCTGCACAGCGGCTTACAAACAAACCTCGGTGCTCCATTCATGCATGCGTTTTGCATCCCTTTTACCCAGCGGCCACCCCAGATCAATCTCAGGCCTTCTTTCCCTTTCTATGGAAGAAGCAATCAGCATGCTCGCCACACCATCCTCGACAAACGCTTTCCAGAATCCAGCTCCTGATTTAGGGTTACCCTCGTGTTTTGACGAGCTCGGATCATTTGAGATGTCTCAATTACAGAGCTAGTTGTCCAGCCCGGACATATTTTTGATGCGCTCTTATAGGTAAGTCAAAATTACTCCCGATATGTAGATAAGTAGGAATGGAGGGTGGGTGTATCCAGCACCTTCACCGAGGCCACAGAAAATGCAACGGTCGTTTATTTTACCACATCAAGCCGCAGGCGCATGGACGGACATGTCCATGCAAACCCGCGGAATTGGTTGGCCCCGACTAGAATTCCGATATGTCTTGCCTCGATCTGCCTCAATACAATAGCAAGGGACAATGCCACCATGAGGTCGGGTACGCTCGTGGTATCAATACCATACGCTGGAATCGAACTAGAGTCTTTACCAAGTAGAGGTACCCCATGACACAACCTCAGGACCGGAAACATTGCGATGAACGGTCGACTTCTATTACTTTTATCATAGACCAACGCTTTGCAATTGGCGGCATATCATCAATCCTTCATCGATAATCAAGTTTGACTTTTTTATAATCTCAGATAGTAGCTGTAGATGTTCGCAGACAATTGATCGGGAACATATAAATACTTCGATCCAGCGATATGGTACGATCGGATCTTATCATTCGTCTAACTGGCATTTAATGGACAATCCATGAACTCACGTAGACTTATTCCCGCAAAAGTCTCGCAGACCAGATTTGTTATGAGTATATCCATCAACTTTTTGAGTTCATCATCGAGGAAGTGGTTCAATTGTTTCGTCATTACATATTGCTTCCAGGCCTTCTATTGAGCCGCCTTAAGGCTTGGGGACTTGCGAGTCGGGACATAGAAGCCAGGTTCAGAACAGACAACCTTATGAACGGCGGACATCAGCACATGTTTTGGCACTGGGAGCGCTTCACAATTCGTGGAGCAGGACATGCCGTGTACACGAGGTCGATTCCAGGCCTTATCTTTATTGCGATCAAAGTCCTGGATTTGGCGCCACAGTGTTCCTTCTCAATAGCGGAATAGACTCACGACTCCACTCAACTGCACTTTTGCCTGAAGCTGATTTGGATATTTGACCTATTGCCTCTGCCTTGCACAGCACCATAGATATGCGGATGCTTTCGATGCTTCTACACATCAAAATTACAACGCTGAGCGAGACTTTGTAAGTAACAGGGGATCTGTCACTCAGGAAGTCCAGCACGTTCAAAGAATGTGTTCTGCCGAAGATAAAGACGGCATATTTTCACAAAAAGAGTCGTCATGGCATCAAATGGCAGGGGCGCCAACGACACCCGGCGCAGACTTACGACAAACTCACAGTTATATGCGGAATTGATAACAGTGTTACATATACAGGGAGTTTGGCGTGCTTGCATAGCCCGACGGAAAACCCGGAACCGATACTTGACTTAGGCAAAAGGCATCAGCGCGAAGACACGCGTAACGTTAGAAGTTCGAGCTCATCGCCCAGCGTAGTGATTTTACAATTTTACATCACCCACGAAATAAGCACGAGCGCAAGGAATGCGATACAAGACTAGTCACTTATGCCAGTACAACGATTCCTGGATCAGCATGCCTGATGCTTACGAGACTTCTCAAAAGGTGTCAGCGAGAGCTCAACCAAAGTAATGAATGCTAGTGAGCTCATAAGTGCTTCGGCTATTATTTGGACTCCTGATCGAGCCTGTGGCACCCTGTGGCACCAACACACCGTTGTTATAAAACTTGACAATTCTGCCCTGAGCCCCCTGATCGGTGTAGGTCAGGAGCGCTCTAGGTACCGTACAGTATGTAGTCATATGCGTAAAAGGGTCGAAACGGTGGTGCCGCACCTCGTTTTAGGCAACATGCAAAGAAGCAGGTCATATTTTAAAGGCGAAACGTTTCCCTTGGAGGCAAGTCGAGACAAGCTAAACCACGATTCGGTGGTGGGAAAAAGCTTGTCTCGAGCGGAGGAACTTCGGCATTCCCCGATCATATGACGGTTTTCGTCTCAAGTTTGTCTTCTAGCTCTGTGCCTCCTCGACCTCCTCACGAATACTCGGCGTCGTTCAATACTTATGCCTATAATCACCTTTGGGTAGCGTTAGGTTCTATTCTTTTTGACTTCTGAAAGGGGTGAAATCGTCCATGTGTCCCACTGTCCATTGTTAGAAAATTGTAAGTATGTCCACGTAGCAAAACACTCCTCATTTGCCGTGGTTGATCTAATGTACAGCGTCTAACGAGATGATTGCCCGTCGCAAGCAAGTTTATGAGTACTCGTGCCGGGTCTATTATAAAAGTCTATGTCAGGTGTTCCGAAGCTGCAGATATTTTTGATCTCGCTGGCAAAGTTTCAAGCTAATGACTTTTCACCGTAGAGTTTGCCACTATGTCCCTATGATCCGCTCGAAGCTTTAGAATGTCAGCCCTCTGGAGATTGGCTTCGTTGCACAACGAACGAAAGATCGACTGTTCGTTGTCGTAAAGGTTGAGTACTGTGTCAAACTCAGCTATTTCTCCGGAATCCATGACAATGACTCGGTCATAGTAGGCTGCAGATGATCGCAAGATCAAAATGTATCCATTTCAGCAAATGAGGCCAGAGGGAATACTTACCTATCGTGTTCAGTCGGTGCGCAATACATAGCAGCGTCGACGTTGCGAATTCTCTTTGAATCGTCTTTTGGAGTTTTGCATCGGTCTCTACGTCAACACTACTGGTAGCTTCATCCTACATTGCGAATCATGAAGCGTGAACAGGAAAGGAGTGGCGAGAAAACGTACCAAAATTATGATGCGACTATTTTTCACGAGAGCGCGACACAATGCAAGTAGTTGCTTCTCGCCAACACTGAAATTAGCCCCTGAGGAACCATTGGCTTGTTTGTAATAGCCGAGAGTTGTCGAAGACAAACCTTCGTCGCCGACCGTAGAGTCAAGGCTGAATTTTGCTTCTGCAATTGGGTCTGAGGTACCATCAGCAGGAAGTAGCCATGCTCGTTGTAGCACGGATATAAGCTCTGCATCTGTTCTCGAACCCTGTGGGTCACTGTAGAATTACCAGTCAGTGGAAAAGAAATTCAAACAAAGTTACGAAGGATATTCATAGCTAACAGATTGTCACGCAGTGTGCCAAGGAAAAGCGTGCTGTCCTGAGGAACGAGGGCTATACGACCTCGAAGGACATTCAAACCCACTGAGCTTATGTCCTGGCCGTCAATCTCAATTTTCCCGCCCTGTAACTCCACAGTCCTGATTATCTTGGTCATTTGACGTGTAAACTCATTCGATAGAGTCCGCACCTGAAAAGTGCTTGCAACAGCGAACTCTTGCCTAACCTTTGATCAAAGATTTGAGGTAAGACACCAGCAAGAGGACACTCACCCGCGCCGGTACGTCCGACAATACCCACCTAGACAATTTAGTAAGTAACCAGTATGTCAAGATAACTCTTATTGTTGTACCTTTTCTCCTGGTTTAACATCAAATGTGACACCTTTCAGAACAAGTGGAAGTCCTTCCCGATAAGCAAACTTGACGTTGTTGAAGGAGATATGTCCTTGACAGGGCCACGACGCTGGTGGGTCATTTGAAGTCGTCGCATCACCTTCAGGGGGAAGTTCCGCATAATGTAGTACACGTTCTACCGCATTCATGTTCTGTTCGTTCTGTGCGAATTGAGCAATCATGTCAGCTGATAAAAATGATAAGCAGAGCATCCAGGAACAGGCATCAGCTGAACTCACAAAAGACTTGCGTTACTGGCATCATAATAAGAGGACGGTCAGGTAGCCAAGGATAATCACGTACTGCTCAATGTATATGACAGAACAACACCAATTTTCGACGGATCGACGGTATTACGGAATCCTGCAGCGAAGAGCGCAATGCCCAATACCAATATGTTACCAAACATGTCTAGCCTAACGCTCAACCAACGTTGAATGGAGATTGTCATATAGTATGCCCGGTTCTCCAAGTCTAGGCCGGCGTCAGCAGCCTTTATAGCTCGGTCCTGCAGGATATTCACTTGAATAAGATGTTAACACACACGCTGATAGAAACTCTACCTGCGCTCTGTATGCTCGGATAGTCGATAGGCCAGTTAACGTTTCTGTATAAAGGTCAAACCATACTGATGACTAAAGATCTCTAGACACACCCGAAAATGACCCATAAAGTGTCGACCTGATCAAGGAATCCAAGCGTTTCGTTTCAACGGATGTACGACGGTAGTATACGGACACCATCCAGTAAAGCACGATCATCGGCGCGAAGATGATGCCGAGATAGGGGAAGGTGTAGAAGACTAGAACCACAGTTCCAAGTACAGAGCTGGCAGTATACAGGAACTAGTAACGACTTCTCAGATCAAATACTTGTGGATTATAGGTATTCCATTGACACACCTGCCATGTCGTGTTCGCAAGTTCTGTATCCAGCGTATCCTGATCCTTTGAAAGCCTCGAAAGGACTCTACCTGCGGACAAACATCTGGATTGAATTGTGCTTTGATGATGCGAATTTTTCAGCCCTCACCGATTGGTGTTGTGTCAAAGAATGACGTCGGGGAGTACAAGACTCTCGTCAGTGCGATCCTGAAGAGATTCAAGCTTGCAATCGAGCTCGCAATGCTACATGTAATAACAGTTAATACTGTCTGTCAAATCGGCCACAGTTTGCTTACACTATGGCAAAACTGAAGACAAAGGCGAAGACGGCCTGGAAAACACCTGTATGACCAAGATATTAGATCCTATCTCGAATATTCATTCGCGGAGGAACTAACCAATGCCAGCGTAAACGGCCATGTAGTCGCCCTGGTGGAAGGCGCGAATACTTTCTGCAGTCCAGAGTCCAAGGAATATATTGTTGGCGACTTGAACCACTTAGTACCGATATCTCTGAAGATAAGAATTCCAAACTAACCTTGCGCGCCTTGTACGAGAGTCAACAAAATGAGAATGATAGGTGCCCAGACAATGCCACCAGAAAAATGTAGGTAGTTCCCATACACTTTCCATGTCACAGATCCTGTGTTGCGTTCCTCAGTCTGCATGAGCGCTGCGTCAGACTTCTTCGCATCATGGCCAGCAGCGTCCGCAGCATCCGCTTTTTCTGCTTTCTTCTTGACTTCCTCTTCTGCATCCTGAAGGCTGCCATACTCGTCCATTAGGCGGGAGAAAACCACGCTATCAGTCATGAGAGCCTATAATTCCATCAGTTTCTTGTCATGTGAAAGAGATCAGGACACTCGCATGATATGTTCCGTGCTCCGTAACGAGGCCGTTGTCCATGACATAGATGTAGTCGGCCTTGTCAATAACATGCAGGACATGAGTGACAAGGATTCTAGTACGGTTTGCGAGTGGTCCATTCAAAATACATTGCTCGAGTATTGCTTTGCCTACGTAAGCATCTACAGCGGAGAGCGGGTCGTCAAGAAGAACAACGTCGGATTCAGAATAAGCGGCACGAGCCAGAGACACTCGGGCCTTGTGATGAGGTTAGTATAGATCCCATGTATTATAGTACGACTACCTTCTGGCCGCCTGTAAAGGGAAAATAAATAGCCAAAGGTAACTCGAGAATGTACTTACCACTCAGGTTGATACCCTTCTCTCCAATCTCCGTATACTCGCCGTTAGGAAGCATCCCGAGATCATGCTCCAGATTACATGCCCGAATGACTTCTCGGAATCTGGAGCCACAGCAGATAAGCTTATCCTCAATAGGAGTGGCTGGCATGCTTTACTGACCTTTCCTCATCGTCCTCCAGTCCAAACAACACATTTTCTCGCAAAGTCGCGTTGCGAATCCATGGTGTCTGAGGTACGTATGCAACGTTCCCGCCAAAAAGAACCTGTTCAACGAAGAATCAAGACGTAAGAACCACCGCCAATCGTTGTAGTCCTTACTTTGCCTTTGGTTTTCCTCATCTCGCCAATTAATGCTTGCAACACAGAGCTCTTGAAGGTAGTACAGTTAGCTCATACAATTGAGTGTAAATCAGGGATTGAAAATCACCTTCCCAGACCCTACCCTGCCCACAATCACTACAAACGCGCCTTTCGGAACACTAAATTTCAAGTTCTTTAGTTCAAATGGCCTCTCATCCTCCTTCGATCCCTCTTCACTACTCCCTTCATCCATCTTAACACTAATCGGCAACACCGGGTCAGCTTCTACCTTCTTCGGAGGTGTCTTATTCCCCGTCTTCCCCTCCGCTCCTCTCCCGCTCCTACCAACTACATCGAACTTGTTTCCGTCAAGTTTCCCGGCAGCCTCCCATGTGAACTCCCCGTCGACCGAGACGGCTGCCTCCTGCTCATAGTTAATCGGATAAGGCTCCGCTAGTTCTTCGGCGAGGAGATACTTGGATATACGACCAAGAGCAACGAGGGCATCTGTAAAGGCTGATAGGACGAACGGGAAGAAGGTGAGGGGTTGGCGGATTATCTGGCGGAGGACAGATAATGTCAATGTAAATCATCAGAAATATGTTACGTGAAAAACGTTACATTGAAGAGTTGGAGTGACGAGAAGATAATGGCGACGTCAAGGTCATGTCCAGTGAGCGCATAGGTGATCTAAGATGGCATCTGTCTGTCAATACTTTTGATATAAGCATTCATGCATACAAAGGATAGTATCGCTGCTAAGATTGGTATGAATGTTACGATGGCAATGAGAATAGAGCGAGCAAAACTATGGAGAGATGGGGAGACGACAGGTCGTTAGACCAGGAGAACATGTACTCGATAAATGAACTTACTTGGCCTTTCTGATCGCTTTGATCTCCCGCGATCTTAATGCTCCGAGTTTATCAATATAGAAAGACTCCCAAGCATAGAACTTGATTAATCTGATGCCTTGCAACACCTAGAAAATGTGCGACAGGTCAAATGTTCTGTAGACTATGCCATCGTGGAGAGGAAGGAGATCATACCTCGGTTGTAAGCCTAATACGCTTGTCGGTAATGGCCACAGCTTTCTTGCGCTGTGTAAACATCACTCTTACTAGGACGAATTGAACCGGAAAGCCAAGGAGAAGAACCTAGAGAGATTAGAAAAAGGGTGGAGTCAAAGGTATAAGAGAGAACTCACCCCAAGCCCAACGAGTGCCGAATAACCGAGCTTAGGTGATATAGGAGAAGAGCGGTAAGCGAAGAATAAATACAACGTACATTACCAAGGAGAAGTCCAATTCCAATTACGATTTGTATCGGAGAAACCCAAAGACTGCGATATCATATTGAGCGTGCCAAAGTAAAGGAAAAAGAAGTAGGCAAGTTGACTTACTTGTGCCCAACATTTGTGAAACGGTCTAGTCTAGTGGCATCTGTTGATATCATGGTCGTGATTTTCCCGACGCTATGCTCTAATTTTGCACGACCGGAGAGTCGCAATGATTTTCGAAACACAACGCCTATCAACTGGAAAATGCAGTCAATTGGATGTTCAAGATGACACGAACCAAGACTACGCACCGATGTTCGAACAAGCAACCCGTTCGTCTGGCTAACTTCAACCATAGTCGATAGACGTTCAACAGGAGGTGCAAGGATGGGCTTACTCTGGAAATAATGATTCGTCATCTACATTTGAAGCCGAGTGAATAGTTATTGAAGGAATTGGAAAGCAGACTTGTACATACCAAACTAGCAATCTCTTAAGCAAAGATGAATACTTCAACAACAGACAGGTAAATGCGATCATGACAACATACCTTGCATTGCAAACAGGGCAAAAGCCACCCCGATGCCATAGCCAATTCCTTGTGGTTTGCCGAACTGTCCAGAAGCCTTTTGCTCGTCGGAGAGACGATGGTATACGTATGAATTCGTGAGCCACGCAAGCAATACTTTGGACACAAGTGGAGTGGTTGTTTTGAGGGTATCTATGGCGTGAGAGATTATTCAAGTCAATCTTCATCCGACTCAACACCTAGGTCTTCGTTGACTTACCACCACAAAGTTTGAAAGATCCAGCCCAACAGATGCGAGATGCAAAAGTTCTCAGTAGTGCGTAGAACAGGGACTCATCATATCGAGGTTTCTTCTTCCTGCTGCTTTTCGGTGTCGGCTCATTAACGTGTTCTTTGTCGGTCTCTACCTCCTCTTTTTCATCATAGGGCATCTGGCCTGATTGCATGAAACGTGGTCGCTTGTCTGGTTCACATCGGGAGTAGAATTGCGCTTCAGTGGCATCGGTTACGGCTGAAGTTAGCCTGTCCGATGGAAGCTCCCACAAATCTACAATCTGAGTGAACTGGAATCACAGGACATCGTCGCTTCAAACGTACCATCCTTCATTATGGGACGCGAAAAGCCTACGTCCATAAATGGCACGACCCATTGAAAGACAAGCCTCGAGAGATAACTGGTAGTTTGAGTTTTAAGTGGTACGAAACGCGTCATATAACGAGGAAAACCTACGGCGCATTGTCTTCTGGCAGCACCTTCCCTGCTCCAAATGCAGGGGGAGCAGGAGGACATCTAAATGGATTTGGGAGCTTCATCGACGTGGTTCAGACAGGAGAATCTCAAGTGTAAGCTGGTATATATAAGGATACGAGATTAAGGGACACGCGTACGTATGGTGGATGGACGAAAATGTTGCCAGATAGTCATTTCAGCATATCCATGAGGTAACTTTGAATTGCCGTGTAATTCCTCACAGAGCGTGCCGTAAGTATGAGTCATGGCTCAATGCTCGGCGCTCGTACGCGTAGCGCATAATAATCTTGCTTATTATAATGTTCGGCTCAGATGCCGAGAGGCGACGCACCATCTCTCGTCGGGCCGCAAGAAAAGTTCCAATGGCAATAAGCCTCTCTATTACACTGAAGCTTGTGAGGATTTAACTTACGACTTCATGCGAAGTATCACGCTACGACTGTGTCAATCGAAACGTTGATAAAATGAGAGGGGGATGTGCAATTGTTGAGAAAATGCCAGTTTTACATATGCAACAAGTAGGCTCTATCAGCCTGAGGGGACGGTATGAAACTACGTATGTAGAAGGCACAAGGTTTCATGTCACTGAGTTACGCAATATTTGTCAGATTGGACGCTCAGCTCGATCACTCGTGTCTCCTCGAGCTCTACAAAGGAAGTTTGAATTTTGAGTTCATTTACACTCGAGCTTCTGAGGCAAGGTGGAAAAACTCAGATTCGCCTCAAGACTGCACCAATCATGAGAATATCCCAATTTTGGATTGAAGTAACTAATGATGCCGCGCCCTCAACCCTATTCATTCTATAAGGCCTCTTTCCGAGTCCCTAGATTACACACCAGAGCCTCCACGGATTCCTGGTACACGTTTGGCCCTACAACAAGCTACCATGTCCAGCCATTCTCAATCTTCAATACATCTCTTGAATCCAAGTCGCATGCTTGACCCACCTCCTGCCTTCCACAAATGGCCTCGTGGAATTTCAGATAGGTGCATCCTTCAACATCGCCGCCGATCCGAAACCCCGTGCTGGGCATACAACTGCTCCGCATAGCGGGCACTGAAGTACGCACGTAAGTAGAATTCGCGAATATTCCCGTACACACAGGGCGTATAGTCAATGGGATCGTTTATGGCACGGAACGCTAGTGATCACTTTGAAACGTCACCAATCGAAGTCCAATCACAGGGCACGCAGATCCAGTCCTCTTTCGGGTGGTCAGGATGCGTGAAGGGGATGTCACGATCGGTCAAAAAAAGATCTGTTATGGGCGGTGAGCATTACTGAGAAGATCTGCGCGCCGGCCCAGTCAATTACACCTGTTATTTTCGGACTGTCTGAAGGTAACCGTCAAAGAGGACATTGCGAAGGATTGAAGAACGGTATGATTTTGGCGGTTGAAAGTGGGGTATGAAGGAGGAGAGGAGCTAAAAAGTTCGACATACATCTGAGGGGTGCACACCTCACACCACTTGGTTTGGGGAGTGTTATCCGTCTCAATGGTTCTCCACTCTTTGACTGCATCCGTAAGATCGCATTCCAGCTGGGATCTCCATAGATCTTGCATAGATTCAGATGGGTCATCCAAAGTTGGTTGGGACATCGTCATCAGCGGGCCTAGTACGTATTTCCCGTCTGCATCAGCTACAATACTCTCTAGTCGATCGAATGAGGTAGGTTTGAAGAAGGATGCCTGCGATTTTGCCAGCGATTTGACCAGAGCAAAATCCTATGCTTGAGTAGCGGCGTCCATGTCATCAGACGTCCCTTTTGCCAATTTTGCCGTAACAAACCGGGAACAATTTCCATGAGAACATACGTCACGCGCGGGTTTTGTAAAGGTAAAATCCCCAGCATATATCTTTGGTACGAGAACGTCGGGATAAAGCCCTGACTTATGCACAAATGTCATGATACAAATTTCAGAATGCTTCGCCTCGGGATTGAACCTCTCTTTCATCATGTCGGGAGACACTTGCAGTCATTTCTGCTCCATCACTGAAAGCTATAGATAACATTGAAGGTACCCTGACCAAGAGGGAATATGGAACACAGTCGATACTAGGAGATTCGGAGGTGAAGAGGCGAAGGATTGCACGAATGACGAAACCACGTAGGTCAACCCATTCATTTTTTCGTAACTGAAATATCTGTTCCTTGAGCTCTTGGGGCATGGCAAAGTGACAGCCGCTAGGGGGAAATGCTTAATGTAGATGTTCAATCAAGGTAGCTGACAGCACTTGCATGGAAAAAGACTGAATAGCGAGTGTTCGAGTCCTTTTTCACATGCCACTAGTACTAAATGACCCATTACGACTTTCCTTGAGCAAGTACTCAAGTATTCGGAGAATAACGAGGGGGCAAGCTCTGGAGAGAAGAGCACCGTGGCGGTGTGGTAGTCTTCATTGAACATATCTGCGTCTCAGACTTGAGTCAACTGTGTGGACCCGCAATTCCGGTGCGAGCATTGGATACTGCCAGTTGTACTACGTCTTACAACATATGCTTGAACTTTTTCCCTCGCTACTTGGCATGTGTATATTTCTATTGGTTCCCTCTTGAATCCACTCGCATCGAAGTTGATACATCTGGATGATCAGCACAAAGAATCATTGTCGGAGCAGTTGGTGTTAAACCCCGACGCGCTCACATCCGCCACAGAACTCGGGATTGGCCTTCTGGTTGTTATTCCATAACTATCAAAGACCACTATCTTCTATTTCTTCTGGACACCAAGGTTTTTTCGAGGGTGATCTGCTGCAGGTCCAACGGCTGAACCGAAACGTACTGCAAATCTGATTTCTCTTGATCACGAGGACTAGGCGCTGACCCAAGCAAACGTCCTTGAAAGAACATCTTGTGACTTGCGCCGAAGCATGAGCAATACCGAAGACATGTCCTGTGTGGCATTTGAAAAGGCTACTTGACCGTCGATGCAGATAACTGAGGTTTCAATCCGTTTCCAGTCGGTTACCAGACCAGTGAGTGGTGGTAGGGCTTCTCATCGGATGCAATTGTCTTTGTGGGACAGACCCGGGCCGTGAAAGGCGCTTACATTCAACAGGAGGTTGTCTTGCTGGAGACCTTACAAATGCTGTATACTCTCCTCATCCTCGCGCTGTCCACTTTCACAAATGGACTACAGTCCATTGACCGTCGATCCCTTGTCAGATATTTCAACCCAACGCGCAATGGCTCGGCTCTCGACGCCACAACGCCCATGCAAGTCGGCAATGGAAACTTTGCCTTTGGGGCGGACGTGACAGGTCTCCAGACCCTTCTACCTTTCGCCATCATGTCTTCTTGGAGCTGGAAGAACGATACACTTCCTGCTGGCATGACGATACAAGACGTTGAGGATTACAAAGGCGTCAGCTGGTACAATCATGGTCGCCTGGTTCAATATGACTTTGGCGGAGGAGGAGTCGAGCAATGGCTTATTTCGAATACGAACAGAGTTAATCTCGGAAGGATTGGCTTGGTGTTTTGGTCAACGGAAGGGGAGAAGCTCAACGTCACTGGGAACGACTTTACCGACATAAAGCAGGAGCTCGATCTGTGGACCGGAAAGCTAACAAGTCGATTCTCCTTCCAGGGGGAAGCTGTCATAATCGAGACCGCTGTGGCTGACGACACCGGAAGGATTGGGATTGTCATCAGATCTTCACTTCTGGAGAACAATAGACTTGGAGTTTTCCTGGATTTCCCCTGGAACGATGGAACAGCCAAGTTCAGCGCCCCCTTCGTCGGCGATTGGAATGCAACATCGAGCCACACAACTGTATTAGAGGTCTCTGGAGATAGTACTGCCAACATCCTACACACAATGGTCGCAGCGACGTTCAAGTCAACCGTAATGGGCGACAAGTTCGGCATCTCGCGCGATAGTCCAGATACCCATCGGTTCACTGTTCTACCATCAAAAGGATCGATGACCTTTTCTATCGCTGTAGAATATGGGTTCCCTGACGATAAACCCGAGGTCTCTCCTCCTCAGAATGTTTTTGATAGTTCTGCGAGAGCCTGGGAAGGATACTGGACAAGAACTGGGTTTGTGGACGTTTTTACTGGTTCAACGGATGCACGAGCAGAGGAATTGCAGAGGAGGATTATTTTGTCGCGATACCTCATGAGAGTGAACGAGGCTGGAGATACTCCGCCCCAGGAAGTGAGCATTTTGTCCTTGAATCAATCGCATCGATGGTTGACTGGACAACAGTCGGGTCTGGTTAACAACGGTTGGGTACGTATGGAATTTTTTCGCGATGACGTTTATATAACGAGCCTTATACCGGTGTGATACCTTCCAGTATGGGTGAGTACTCGGGGCCAGATGTTGTTCGGAGTGCTTACTATGACTCCAGAAAGTTTCATATGGGCAAGTGTCCTTGGATGTCCGGAAGTCGCAGCGAGTTGAACTTCGACTCTCATAGAAATGTATTTCTGGCACTGCGCACACTGGGCCCTCTGGAACAACTGGGATCTCCTCTGCCGTTCGACCACCATATATTCCCGATTCCTCAACAGCTCCATCTCCCGTGCTCAAGTCCAACAGGGCTGGCCTGCTGGTGCTCGCTGGCCCAAGATGACAGATCCCTCCGGCCGTTCATCGCCAGGCGAAATCAACAACCTTCTCATCTGGCAGCAACCCCATCCTCTCATCTTCGCACTGTACGAGTACCGTGAATTTCCGGTCAGAGAAACATTGGAGAAGTGGAAGGACGTCGTCGTTGAAACCGCAAACTGGATGTCAGCCTTCGCGTGGTATAATGTAACAACAGGGGTGTACGATATCGGTCCACCAATGTACGTTGCGAGCGAGGATACCAGTCCGAATATCACGCAAAATCCTGCGCTGGAGTTGGCGTACTGGCGCTTAGGGTTGGATATCGCGTCAAAGTGGATGGTGAATTTGGGCGTAGAGGTACCGGATGACTGGACCAAGGTCGCAGGCAATCTCGCCAAGCTGCCCATTGACAATGGAACGTATGCGGTTTACGAGGGTATTGGGAGCAATTTCTGGACGGACAAGGCGTATACCAACGATCACCCAACTCTTGTCGGTTTGCATGGCTGGCTCCCTCCAACGCCGGGTCTGGATGTCACGATAGCCAAAGCAACAGCAGAGAAGGTGTGGGTATATTGGAATGTATCCAACTTTTGGGGGTAGGTGTCTTGTACGAACGCAGGGGGTGATTGAAGCTGACGCCGATATCTAGGTGGGACTTTCCAATGCTCGCGATGTCGGCAGCACGCAATGGCGACCAAGAAAAGGCTTTGGAATGGCTTCTACACCCGCTTTTCGCCTTTGACGACGTTGGCATGCCGATCGGCGGTGCCAGAGTACCAACGCCATACTTTCCGGGTTCTGGAGCATTACTGCTCGCGATCGCAATGATGGCTGAGGGCTGGGATGGCAGCCATGGAAGAGCACCTGGTTTTCCGAGTAATGGCTGGGATGTTCGAGCTGAGGGTTTAAATAAGGCTCTATGATCGGAGCGTGGAATCTGTGGGAGAAGCGCAGAAATTGATTTCCTGGCATATGCACATGAACTTGCTGAAGAAAAGTCGGACAAAGAACTTTTACTACATGTTGTAATGTGGTACTTACGTTCCAGAATTCTGGTTTAAACAACGCATAGACCTATGTTGCGTCGAAGTACAGCCACAGGTTTGATGTATGCCTACGGTCATCTGGGGTTAAAAGGTAATGAATGGTAATATTCGAATGGGTCTAACGTAGACATACAGGTAAGTAGGTCATGAGGTGGAATGTCTCTAGTAGAGTACGAATACAACTACTAGGAATGGGGTATGCTAGTAGATTCGAAGAGCGGAGGTAGAAAGGATTGATTGAGTGGTGATCGAGTGGGGGTATGCTGGGGTATGTAATAGAGGTAGGTCGTAACATCATGTAGTGTCACCGTGCTCTGCTCGAATGCGGAGGATGTCTGGGCGCTGTAGATTTGCTTCATTACAAAGGGACCTGAAGATCGATGATTCATTGTCATAGAGATTGAGGACCGTGTCGAACTCGGCAACCTTGCCGGCATCCATGACAAGCACACGATCATAGTACGCTGGGGTGATTTGGGGTGAGGGATAATAAATGCATAAAGAATAAAGATAAACACCTATGGTATTCAAACGATGCGCAATACACAGTAAGGTAGAGGAGGCAAACTCCCTCTTGATAGTTCGTTGCAATTTTGCATCTGTCTCAACATCGACGCTACTCGTCGCTTCGTCCTGCACTCTCAGTTAATCGAAGTAAAGAGTGGCTGTCCAAGCATAAGAGACTAACGAGGACAATGATGCGACTGTTCTTCACGAGGGCACGACATAGCGCTATCAATTGTCTTTCTCCCACACTATAATTCAATCCTGTCTGAAGTTGAACCTGGTGGAAGAGGACGTTAGAATGGGATAGCACAGACCTTCGTCCCCGACTGTTGAATCCAAGCTGAACTTTGCATCAACTGCCGGATCAGGAGAGTTTGCGGAAGATAGGAGCCCTGCACGTTGAATCACAGAAATCAACTCTGCGTCTGTACGTAGGCGTTTCGGGTCACTACAGCAATAAATCGTCATGCACCAGCAATAGAAATCTGGAGAAAACGCACAGGTTAGATCGTAAAGTCCCTATAAACATTGTACTATCTTGCGGAACCAATGCGAGAGAGTTCCGAAGAGTGGAGAGGCCCATGCGACTGATATCACAACCATCTATCTCAATCTTACCATTTTGAAGCTCGACAATGCTTGAAACAATCAGATTAATAGATATAAACAACGTATGGAAGAAAGTGTCACACACCGGAAGAGCGCTTGTAATAGGGAGGATTTGCCTACAATCACGAAAGACTTGGAGACAAAATAAATATGATATTATAATTTTACTTACCTGCACCTGTGCGCCCAACGATACCAACCTAGAAAAGATCTTAGTGAAAGTGGGGGTGGGAAGACGTTGAGATACTACCTTTTCTCCAGGACGGACATTAAAGCTGACATCCTTCAGCACAAGCGGCAAACCCTCACGATAGGCAAGGTCTACATTCATAAAGGAGATCTGTCCCTTCTCTGGCCAAGATGGAGGAGGATCGTCGGGAGTCGTGGAAGCGGCTTCAGGAGGGAGCTCTGTATAGTGGAGAACTCTTTCGACGGCATTCATGTTCTGCTCATTTTTCGCAAATTGATTGATCATTTCCGCTTTGAAGGATGCGTAAGTCGAAGTCACAAGATAATAGGAGGGTACATACAAAAAGTCTGAGTGACTGCACAGGCTTCAGCACCGTGCACAAAACAAGCACTGCATCAACACTCACTTGCCAAGGTGTAAGATAGCACCACACCGACCTTCGCAGGGTTGACTGAGTGACGGTAGCCAGCAGCAAATAATGCAATCCCCAAAATCAGAATGTTACCGAAGAGGTCGAGTCTGACCGACAGCCAGCGCTGGATGGAAATTGTCATGTAATACGCCCGGTTCTCTAAGTCTAATCCTCTTTCAGCATTGACGATAGAGGCGTTCTAATGAGAAATGAAAAAGGAAAGGGCTAGGGAAATCAATTCAGACCGACCTGTTCTCCATAGGCTCGAATAGTCGCAAGACCAGTCAACGTCTCTACGGGCTCAGCATCAGAAAATAGAATCCATAAACCAAAGTCGAACGTACCGGAGTAAGATCCATACAACACAGACCTCAGAATGGAATCAAGGCGCTTGGTTTCTACCGAAGTTCTCCGGTAAAAGATGGAGCAGATGTAATAAAGAATGGACAATGGGGCAAATAAGATCCCAAGTAGCGGGAAGGTGTAGAACACCAGACCAATGGTTCCTAAAACAGAAGCAAACGTGGACAAAAACTGCGCAATAGCGGATCGTCAATCAAAAGGTCCTAGACACATGGTCAAAGTTTAAAGGATCTGACCTGCCAAAGCGTCGGGGCGATCTCCACATCAAGAGTGTCTTGATCTTTCGAGAGTCTCGATTGTATCCGTCCTGAGAAGAGAGTTCAAATGAGATTCAATTGAGGTATCGGCAAAAGCTGACCCATGGGCGTGGTGTCAAAAAACGATACTGGCGAACGCAGGACGCCTTTGAGCGCAGCTTTGAATAGCCGCAAACTTCCAACAAGGCACATGAGGCTGAAAGACAAGTCAATAATTGTATTGGAGACATCTTGAGCTCTGAGACATCACTCACGAAAAGGCTAGACTGACGAGACATGAAAACAGTGCTTGAGCAGCACCTAATACAAAAATCAGTCCGATGGCACCTTGAACTATAGCCGACAGAACAGACCAAGGCCAGCGTATACGGCAATGTATTGTCCTTGACTGAAGCCCTCGATAGTTTGCCCGGTCCAGAAGCCAAGGAATAGATTGTTTCCAACTTCATAAACGAGAATTTAACTTGGTTCCAGAACTTCGCATGAAGAAACGTACCTTGCGAGCCTTCGTTGAGCAGCAGCAAGCTGACGATGATAGGAGCCCAGACAAGGCCACCAGAAAACCGCAAATACTTCTTGTATACGTCCAAAGTAACTGCCCCCGTGTTCCGCTCTTCTTCTTGCATAAGAGCGGCTTCGACTTCCTTTTTCGCGTTTTGGTCCCGGTCGACTAGAGTGGTCTGGGTTTTTCCTTGCCCTGACCTAACACCCGTCTGTGCCTCGGTACGGCCATACTCCTCCATCAAATTCGAAAAGACAGAACTGTTCTTCACGAGGTCCTAGGAAACATTAACATTTGGCGATAGAATTGAGAACAAGAGATGGACCATACTTCGTAGGTTCCTTGCTCAGTGATAACGCCATGATCCATTACAAAGATATAGTCAGTCTTATCAAGAACATGGAGAGCATGTGTAACAAGGATCCTGGTTCGTGTTGAGAGGGGCCCCGACAATAGACACTGATCGAGTATGCCTTTACCGACATATGCATCCACAGCAGAGAGAGGATCGTCCAAAAGCACGATATCCGAATCCGAGTAAGCCGCGCGAGCCAAAGAGACGCGTGCCTGTGGCAAGGCAGTTTAACTTCATTACATCATTCAACTAGAAGAAAACTCTACCTTCTGACCGCCTAGCATGGTTAAGAAAGAGTAAGCCTCCTTAGAAGAAGAGAATCACGAATGCTGACCGCTCAAATTGATGCCCTTTTCACCTATCTCAGTCTTCTCCCCGTGCGGAAGCATTTCGAGGTCACGCTCAAGATGACATGCCTTAATGACTTCACGAAATCTAGCATGACATTCATCAATTCTGGATGTCCTAGAGGTGCTTGTCGAACGCGAACCTCGTTTCATCATCCTTACGGCCAAATAAAACATTTTCGCGCAGAGTGGCATTTCGAATCCAAGCCGTTTGCGGAACATATGCAACAGTGCCGCCAAGAACGACCTAGAACGATGACCAATGAACTATGGACGACAACCAAATATTCCAACGATTACCTTGCCACTGGTTCTGCGCATCTCACCAATTACAGACTGGAGAACTGAGCTCTAGAGCCATACGATAACACTTTCTATCAAGATTTTTAAGCAAAACACTTACCTTTCCGGAACCCACTTGCCCTACAATTGCGACGAATGATCCTTTGGGAACGCGAAGTTTAAGGTTCTTCAGCTCGAAAGGCTTCTCTTCTTCATGACCTTTCTCCTGTGTAGTATCGAGCTCGTCTGTGTTTGTCGGCAACGTGTCAAGATCCCTTCTCTTATTCCTCTTCGCTTGTTCTTTGGTCGCATTCTTGTTCTTGCCACTCTTGTCATCAATAGGAATCTTTCCAGCCGTTTCCCAGACAAAGTTGCCATCTATGTCAACTGCAGTGGGAAGAGATTCGTCGAGACTGTAAAGATCTCCGAGTTCCTCAGCAGACAAAAATTTCGAAATGCGAGTGAGGGCGACAAGAAGGTCCGCCAAGCTAGCAAGTATTATAGGGAGAATGAGAAATGGGATACGAATGATCTAGTGAGAGTGTCTGAACAATGGGTAAACATCAACAATGATGAGAGACGCACAGTGAATAGCTGTAGAGACGCAAACACAACGGCAATGTTCAAGTCATGGCCAGTCAAAGAATAGGTGACCTATCAAATCAGCTCTCAATACTAGAGTTAACCATCAATGCATGACGAACAAAAGACAAAACCGTTGCCACGATAGGGACGAAGGTGATAGACGCGATCAGAATTGAAGAGGCAACACTACATAATTGACGATTCCCATGAGCTACTCATGATCCGCAATCTCAATGATTGAACTTTACGATGTTTTTCTGAGTGTTGTGATTTCTCCTGCACGATACGTTCCGATCTGGGCTGCATAGAACTCTTCCCAAGCATATGCTTTAAGGAGTCGTATACCTTGAAGGACCTGAGTGCTTATCCTGAACAACTATGATCAAAGACATGAAACGGAGAATTCGCATACTTCGGTAGTAAGGCGAACTCGAGTGTCAGTGATCTTGACTCCCTTCTCGCGTTGCTTGAATATTATCAATACAAGGATGGCTTGGAATGGGAGGCCCAAGACCATGACCTATGTAGATCAACTCAGAAGGGGCCAATCAACTCCTGAACAGGGACACATACCGCCAGGCCAACCAAGGCGGAGTATCCGAGCTACCAAAGGTACCTCTATGTCAGAAAGACACAAGAGCAAAGACACAAATGCAAAAAATACTAACGTTGCCGATCAGAAGGCCGATACCAATGATTATCTGGAGCCGCGATCAGTACACAATCAAACGGAGCTATGAAGAATCATACTTGGATCGGGGCAACCCAGATACTGATTAATTATCATGAGCATCGAGTACTCTACAAAATGAATGGACTAACAAGTGCGCAAACGCGGCAAATTGGTCTATCCGAGTCGCGTCCGTAGATATCATCGTTGTGATCTGTCCTGCTGTATGTTCTAACCTCGCCCGCCCAGAAAGTCTCAGGGATTTCCGGAATATAGCGTCGATGACCTGATAACACAGGTGAGTGTCATTCAACAAAATAACGAGGCAAACAAACTCCTGCACGCATCATAAGACCAGTCGTCATCCCAACTGTGAGATAAATAATGAGTAAGGAAATCATTTCAGCCAAGAGCAGCAGGAAGGTACTGACGCTGGAAAAAGTGATTGGCCAACTAGTTCAGGAGGTTGAAATGTTTCTTTCCGAGAAGGTGACAGAAAGTAGTTACCAGACTTGCAGACTCTGATAACAGTCATTTGGGAAGTTGATCTTGATCTTACTCCGATTTATACATACCTTGCATGACAAAAAGAGCAAATGCCAACCCTACCCCATAGCCTATTCCTTGTGGTTTTTCGATGATACCAGATGCCTTCTGCTCGTCCGACAACCGATAGTATATATAGGAATTCGTCAGCCACGTCAGAATAACCTTATTGAGCAATGGAGTAGTAGTTTTCAGCGTGTCTAAAGAACAAATCATCATGTCACTCTGAAGTTAACATACAATATCAGATACACATACCCGAGCACAAATGGAAAGCACCAGCAATCCAGATTCTCTTGAAGAAAGCGGCGTGTAGTGCTTTGAACAACGAGGAGTCGTAGACCGGCTGCTTTTTCACCGATCCTCCTGATTCTTTCTCACTAATCGCATTCTCGTTCTTGTCGTTATCAGACTGAGCATCGAAATCTACATCCAATCTTGCGGCCTTATCAGTAAAAGACTTCGGACGTTGATGAGGAGGACAGCGCGAGTAATACGCCTGTTCGAGTTCTTTCGTGATGTTCTCTGCCAGTTGGTCGTCAGGTAACTTCCATAAATCTTGTTAAAATTAGGCCCAGTGCAATGACCGAAATGAGAAGCGGGCACCAATCTCCTCTAGAGGTCGTGTAAAACCAACATATAGAAACGGATCGAGCCAGGAGAACAACACTCGAGAGAGAATGCTAATGATCCCAGAGATAGGTCAATAAATCAAAGAAGCACTCGGAAAACGTACGATGCACTCTCCTCAGGAACCTCCTTGTCTGCACCGAAAGCAGGAGGTGCAGGTCGAGGGTTAAAAGGGTTCCACATTGCGCGTTGACTTTGATACCAATGCCGAAGGGACACGATAGAAGCGTAGGCGATGAGAAAGAGAATCAAAGTAATATCCACGTAAGACTACGCAAAGATTTATTGTGCCGGATGTCGGGAGAACGTTCTTTCGGGTACTTATATGCGGTTGGCAATAGGTGGCAATCATGATGTGACTCCTGAGATTAATCCCATATGTTCTTGCGCTGCCGAGTGGGCGCCTGTCTGCTTTGTGGAAGCTGCCAGTACGTGTCCTTGGCGGCAGTATCACATGGTTTACTGCGCTTATGTAAGTAAGGACGCAGCGCTGAGGTTCGACTCTCACGTTCTTCAAAAGCTTCGTCTCTACATACTGCCATTGTCAGTGCCTTGGCGTAGGATCGTCTCTAAATAATCTGAATACTCTACGAGGTCCTACTAAACTTGGCGGCTCAGTTCGTATGACGTGATTCGAGGTCTGCGCCTAGGAAAGTAATGCGTAAGGAGATTTGTATGTGCACTGATTCAATCAGATGATTCTCCTGCGCCGGAACATGACTCGAGCAAGTCGGGCCCGGGAGGGCATGCTAGTTGGATATAACAAATCATTGTCCCTCTTTCCATCTTCACGTCGAAGTTGAGGATCAATTGAACAAGCACGCACTTCAATACTGGTGACGCAAAGAACCGCCCAGGCTATGTAGCAGGTGAGCGATTGGGAGGACTAATTAAGAACTGTGCTCAACACACCAAACATACTTTCCTCCTCCGAAAGTGAAGAACTCTGGTCCTGCGCTCGTTGAGCGGAAGAATGATCTCCGCCAACATTGAATGGTTCGCGATCTTTGCGTAATTTTACGAAGCGCAGTCCGTCAAACGTCTCTGGATTTTCGTGATGCATTCTTGACAAGTGATAAGCGCTATGCCCCAATCCAGAACCCTGGACTACATCCACTCACCCTGCCTGTCAAGCTTGCTCCCAATCTGTGTTTCGAAGGCGCGAGGAGCCTCATCACATACGAGAAGGAGAAGATGCTGAAGGCTCCTGTTGAGTATTGTTCACATAATCTTGATGTGATATAGAATATGACAATCCAAGTGTATGGTCAATTTATAGAAGCTATTTTGGGGTTGACGTGAAGTTCATGCAAATACCCCAAGGCACCTCTTGCACCTCCTCCCAAGAAGAGAAAACACCACTCGCCCGCTGCGCAGTGTTTGGAGGAGCATTTACCGTTGACGACTGCAAGCAGGGGACAAGAAGCGGAACCTTGAAAGTTCGATGTCAGAAATTCGACGGGCTGCCTTTTCCATCAGCGAGAACTCTGTGGTACAGTCTTCTTGCAGACCTCCAGACTAATCACAAGCAAGATAGAACCTTCCATTCAGACACAGGAAATAGAGGTAAAAACCCAGGGTACAAAGAGGACTTGAGATCTCATTTATTTATTGATTCTCAAAGGATGATCATCTTTTGTACAGGACTTCTGATGGTGAGCATACTTATCTGCAGGAGGACGTAAGGCACACGAAGATGCTAATCCGCCAGATAGTATTTCCAAGGAAAAGAACCCCAAGTAGTCTTCATCATCTGATCTCACTTTCTAGCAAGTAGGATGAAGTTTCATAATTCATGAAAGACAGCAGAACTGACAGCCTAGGAGTATCATTCTTGCCAATCAAGATAGTGATTGGTGCGACGAGCCTTGCTAGTCAGAAAATCTAGGGTCTCTTGGGTACAGAACTGAAATGAAGGTGAGAACAGCCAGAAGGGGACTCGGAGAGGGTAGAAAAGATAGACGCGCCTCTCAGACTCCAAAATTCTGTCAATCAAGATTGATGCCACATGTGACATCTTTCCACTCATCGAGAGCTTTCAAAACCTTGTTACACTTGTCTCTCACATCTCGTTCCGCATCTTCACCCAAGACCAGTAGACCGGGCCATAGCCGACCTTTCGCGATGCCCACTCCTTGCACAATATCTCCAACTGCCTCCATAGCCTTAGCCGGGTTGCCTTTTCCAGTTCCTGCGAGAACTTTGAACCTGGCTATGCTTGCTTCCCGAAGAGTGGTATTGACGGCGATTGGGTTGCTCGTATTATATGTCTGGTCGTATATCCCTTTGGTGCGGAAGGAGCCGGGAGCAACCAATAAAACACGAATGTTAAAGGGAGCAACCTCAGTTGCAAGGGTCTCCGTCAATGCTATAGTATGTAATGCTTATGTTGGTGCGCTTTTCGAAGGTTAACTCATGAACAGCTGCCTTGGAAGCTGAATAGGGACCTATTGTGCAATGGAGCGTTAACAAATGAATCTCATTCTTTTCGGGGAAGGTCCCTACCAATGCCCTAAATGACGTCAAGAGTTTCAGAACGAAGACTCTAATGTAACAAGGAACCTGGCTTACGGGAATTTCAGTCCTCCATGCAGATCGGCTTCCTATTATGATTATAGCAGCCTCCGCACTGGAACGCCGGTGAGGGAGTACTGCCGTGGTTACGTCCAATACACCAAATACATTGGTAGCAAACTGCCTCCGAAGGTGCGTGGTGCTTGTGATCGTGTTGAGAGAAGGTAAATTGCTTATGATTATGAGAGACGGACTTACCCACCTTCCTCTAAAAGACCTAGTAGTCCGATACCTGATCAGAAACGTTAATACGCTTAATACTCGTATTTGCATCGGACGACGCTCACCAGCATTATTCACTAAAACATCTATCTGACCCCAGATTGCAGCTGCTTCATCAGCTTTAGCTTTCAGTGTGGCTCCACCTTCCGTGACATCCAATTGTAGTGTGCGAAGATTGTCGCGAAATCCGGGATCAATACTCGTAACTAGCAGATCTTGAAGCTTCTCGAGTGACTTTGCCGTCGCAATCACACGGTCACCGCGTTTGAGCACCGACTGAGCAAGACGAAGGCCAAAACCAGACGAGGTTCCTGTGCGTGAAGGCAAGATTGAAAATCAATCAGCGATCATATTGTACAGGTAGAGAGAGACTTTCAACTTTGGTTCATGACGTACCTGTAATTGACCAGACCGGACAGAGTGTTGGCATTGAAGACAGAGGTAATGAATTGACCGACCATATGTTGAGCACCTCGCATTATATGGCGACGCGCGGAATGGAGAGATTCCGTCACTTTACTTACCGGTAACTACCTTACGAGTCCCCCACCCCTGGCAGGTCGGTATGTGCTTCTTGATGGCACTTTAGGGGTTCATCGAACGGAGCGACAACAGGTATACCATTCTCAATTTCGTTGACCTTATTGTCACCTCATGCTGCGTCTATCAAAAATCTCCAAATCAACCAACTCATACCCACAATATATATAAAATAAGAAACAAAACGCACATTAGCCACCTGCACTACCTTCAGCGTGACCGCCGCACCCTCAATCTTCCACAGCGCCATATCCAAGTACGCCGCCTTAGCTACAAACACGTCTCCCTCGTTCTTAAACTCCCTCGCAAGCCCACCAGTAGTACTCGACGGAACCGCCGTACGACGCGCATTAAGCGGGGACACCGCAAAACTTGGCGCGCTCTCCGGGATCCAAAGTCCGTGCTTCACGGCTTGTGAGGACAGCTGATTGGGTCACGGAGTTCGGCTGCCTCGAGACGGAGGCGACGGTGGCGAGGAACGTGTTGGGCGAGGTCGCGGCGTCGTATGTGAGGAACTTGGTGAGCGCGGTGTCTTGGAAGTTGTAGGCGTATCGAGGTCAGAGGTCGTCACCCTAGGGACGTGTGAGTGAGGAATACGTAGGGAAAGAAATGATAAGACCTAGTGGGATGGAGAGGAGATACGAGGAAGCGATGCACCAACTCATTTTCGCTGTTTTGGAGGCGTCACCAATGGTAAATGTACCGAATTGCGCGGCCCCTGCCTTTGGATACACCCAGTCCAGGGTATCGCTCAGTACGCCGTC